>CAJNSZ010002676.1:0-14252 GCA_905329745.1 Rotaria sp. Silwood2
AATCTTTAGATAATACTCTTCTGATGTTCTTAGAATAAATCTAATAGATTTGACATCGATTTTGTTAACAAAATCATGGATACTAGAACTACAGCTCTGCGATATATCTTTTGGTTGATATTAGTTTTTGAATTCTTTAATTCGTTGTTGTTCTTTAGAATTATTTTCATTATATTAACGAAGAAGACTAATCAAATGTGTTTTAGTTTTGTTGATATTGTGATATATGTACTTATAATAACTTGATCGAGCTGTTGAAGTCACGAAAATTCAATTCGTTGGCCTCGAAAGATATTCTACTCATTGATAATTTTGATCGACTAAATGGAATGCTGTCATTTGTTGTTCAATAAGATGAATTTGTTCTCGAAGTAATTAAAAGTTACTAAAAAATAAGACATTATCATTGACATAATTTCATTTTTCGTTTATATTTTGAATGTTGTGCTTGTTGTCAATATTAGAGTCAAATTAGATACCAATTGCTCCCTTATTACTACCATGATGTTTGTTTCTGATAAACGAGTTTGTGATATAGGTCAAAATCGATGTGATCATAGAAATAAATCTCTAAAATGAATTCATGTTTTGTAATCAAAAATCTTACACTCATAAAACTAGGGAAAAACCGACGAACTTGATGATTTTTACTTTATCAAAATGACGAGAAAGCTTTTGGTAGTATTAATTAGATGAAGAGTTATAGTTTTTTTTTTCATTCTATGCACACATTATTGTATAGATAATAGACAAGTATATTTCTTTTCTTCTGACTCATTGGCCTCTCATAACCGGATGACTTAGTCATTTTTTATAGAATAACAGAATGGGAACTAATCGTTGATCAAAAAAGAAAACTTTTTCGTGCTTGCTTTCGTTGAATTTATTATAGAAGAATAGCCTCTAATTACTATCAATCAAGATAGTAATTCTAAGTCAAACATTCAAAAAAAAAACCCGATCTATGTCAAAAGTTGAAGAACATATCAATCATAACAATATACAAGAAAATCATTGCATTTTCACGATTCATGATTCAAAAATCTTAGAAAAAACATCATAAATTGTATCTTAATCGTAAAAGTTATTGATAAACAATAATGAGAAATGTGTATGCTAGATTAACAATAATTAGTTACACGTAATAATACTAAAACTTGAGCATAAAATAATTCTTATTGAAAAAAAATAGCAAAATATTAGCTTTAATTTTAATATTAATATTTAAGTATTCAAATAAGTATTTATTAATGACAGTATTAATTCTATATAATACAATATTTCTAATGAAGAATTCTTTCAAAGCAAGGTTGTTCTCTTATTGATAATTTCCATCGTATTTTATTATGCATTCTATTAAATAAAAATACGAATAGTTTTATTAGATTTTGATTTTAAACTTATAAGAGGAACAAAAATTTTCTTTTTTCAATCAAATGGAACGACATTAAAATGTTATTTAAACAATTAGTTCGGCATTTGGATGAGATATTGCGAATTCCTTTTGAATTGATTGAATCTCTTCACTAGACAACAAGTTATTTTTGATATCGAGAGTTTCAAGATGAGGTAAATTAAGTATATTTTTCGGAAATTGAGATAATTGATTATCCGATAACTCAAGATATTTAAGTTTCTTTAATTTACCAATAGTAGGAGGAATGAATTTAAGTGTTGTATTTCTTAAATAAAGACCTTCCAAATTGGTGTATGAAGTAATTGATTCAATGCTTTTTAAGGGATTGTTACCCATGATTATGTACGTAATACGTTCTTTTTTGTTTGTTGTGGGTATTTCTTTGAAAAAATTGTCTCGGAGATCCATCATCAACACACCAGGCATTCCATCTACTTCCGATAATCGATTTTCAGGTATATCAAGAATCGTTAATTGTTGAAGTTTACTAAGATTCGGCAAATGAGTCAATGAGCAATTACTCAAAACTATCATTACAAGATTATTAAGTGTTCCCAATTGCTCTGATATTTTTAAGATAGATGTATCATAAATCCAAAGATGACGAAGTAGTTTTAAATTTGCCAAATTATTTGGTACAATACCTATATAAGCATTCAAAGTAAAACCTATCTATTAATATAAGAACATTACCATTATGAAAAGGTGTCATTCTAATATCTAATGTTTGAAGTTTCGATAAACAAAATACACTTGATGGAACTACTTCTTCGGCATAGAAATAAATTTTTTTGACGGAAACATCATTTTCATCCATAGTAGCCGTACTTTGATTATATAGTTCCTGGATTGGATTAACTAAAATTGGGAAAGGAAATTGTTGAAGAACATCATAATCACTGCTGAATTCGCTGCAATCCAATTTAGATGCATCATTCTTCGTTAAAGATTCTACAATAAATATGATAACTTCTCATTAATGAACGAGCAATATGTAAACATACTCTTATATCCACCAGTAATATGCGATTGTATTGGTCTTTTTGGCGTTAAAACAACAGAATTACCCGTTGAACATAACCAAGATACAAGAAGAAGTATAAAAACAACCTTGTTATAAAACATTGCAAACGTTTTTTTATGATGTTTCAACCAAGTTACATCTTAGTTACCTTATATATATATATATCTATTGAAAACTTGATTGAAGAGGCTCTAATTACAGAAAAAAAAACATACTTGTGTCTCGGAATTATTTATAAAAAGAAAATATTTGCATAGTATTTTCGTCTGCGTCAAACCAATTATCAACCAAATAAGATGTTACACTGACATACATTGAGAATTATTAAGTATCCTATATGGAAAAGAAAAGTGTCTAGTGTACGAAACGTTTATTGTGTTGCAAAATCCCCGAAATAGCATATTAAATTAAAGTTGGATTATTTTTAAAGAACATTGGTTAAGTCATCTTTTTGCATAGGGATCAAGGAAGAAACAACGCGCAACTACAACTTTTCGTTTGCCAATATCAATTTCATTCATTTGAAAATTTTATCAATCGTTAATTGATCAAGCCTGGTGAAACTGCGCTAATGTTATAGCTGAAACTTTAACACGACTTAAGAATGTTGTATAAATTGCTTATTAATCGAATCAATACTATTGATTTTCTATATTACTGATCTACATCAAAGGCGACTATAAGTTTCGTAGTAATTTTTAACCACAGAACGAAATATGTGTAGTTTTGTAGAGAAAATCTTCCTCTATAAATCTAGACATGTTCAGTTCTGAGATCAAAACCTTATAGCTGTCTTTCTCTCTCACTCTCTTTCAGTAAACATATCTCTTCGTTTCATTGAGTAAAGCTATCATTTTATACACACAAGCATGGATATTTGAATATTAAGGTCAACATCTTTCGCATATATTATCTGTTATTGTCATCATGAGAATTAAGAGTCTGAATAAAGTACGCTTATTAAAACCCATCGGTCGATACTGAGAAAAAAGAACAAATCAATGAGTAATTTTGATCCACCAGCAGCTATCAAGAATCGTTTGCGAAACTCTGATTAACTGTCGGTTTCAATTTAAAAATAAAAGTCGACGTTATGAAATAATTTTCGGCGAATACAATGAAAAGTATCGGTTGAAATATGATATAGAGGATGAGCATACATTAATATAGACAGTGCTCTTTTATTGACTATTTGACTCATTACTGTTTTTAACCTTGATTATTCAAATATTTATCAAGTAAGAAAGAAAAAGACCTTACTTTTTAAACAGTCTAGTTACTCATAATATAAAACAAAATAAAGCAAAAAAAAAAAAAAAAGACAACATTTTATGCGTAAGATAATTACGAAAAAAGAAAGCGAATATTTTTCTTAACAATTGATGTGCCTATGAAATAATAAACTATGCAACAACTATTGTTATAGTCGAAAGTAAATAATTCATACAATTTTTGAACTATTTCTTTTCAGTTATTTGCATGGTAACATTACAATCGAATATTTTCTTCGCACTATTTTCGCCGAAAATAACATCAGTTGATTTAAGAATGAAAAACAAAACACTCAGTTTTGCTTTTGAAAGCAATTAGTCTGTATTTGTCTTGATAACATTGACATGGCAAGTTTTTATGAAAAGAAAAAAACAATAATTTCAATAGTAATTTTAATTAATCTTTCATTGTAGAAAAGTTAGATCAGATTTCAGAAATTTTCACTGTTTTCGTCAAAAAAAGGTCTGTCAATATTCAAATTGGATTTGATTTATTCATTAATTTTTAATTCAATTATTTCATTTAGATTTCTAAAGATATTTAACAAGAACAGAATATTTCTTTCGCATAATTTGCTTAATCTGATTAAGAATGAAAGTATTTTCTTCATCCTCATTCTGACACTTCATTAGAATCCATCGAGTTAGTTCTGAACCCAGATCTGAACATTTTCTGTCGACTAGCTTCGAACATTTTGAACCAGACAGCCTCTATACCTCGCCGATCTGTTTCACTCATGCTTTCATATCCATATATGATGCAACACCTTATTTCTTTACTAATTTCTAACTTTGTATGAGGAAAAAATGACTGTTTTGGCATATTTTTTTTGTAAATAAGCTAAGGAAAATCGATATCAAGCATGACAGATGCCATCTAAATATTTTTTAGTCAAATATTGAGTTTCTTCTTATTTAAATGCTCTTTAAGTTTGATTTATCGACAACTTTTAACCTTTTTTTCTTTCCAACAAATACTGTCGGTGCTCTTTTGGGTATTTTTCTCTGGAAGATAACATCATGCTAATACCATCATTTGAGAGAATGAATAGTTGGACAAATGTGTGAATACATTCTGCAATTTCTTTTTCAAAAGATTCTTATCAAAGTAAAGTAATATTGGAAATGTATTCACCTGTTTTATGACGTCTGCTATTCGATACTATTTGAATAAATGAATATTCATCAATGCTTTATATTCAGTGACATGACAACATGTCATCTTATTTAAATAATAAGAAAATCGCAAATAAAATACTGATCATTAATTTTCAGCATAGGATTTCAGCGAATACTAATAAAAACAAAATAATTTGTGGTGTTACATAATTACAATGGTTTTCGATGATAATCTACTATTGAAAGACAAGTATATACAAAGGATAAAGAGCATAGTCTCCCTTCCTTATGAAACTGTTATTAAGAATGATATTCACATGGTCTATTGTTATTTGTGACGGTTACTGAATTAATAACGTCGATATGATAGTGACGCTGATTTAGTTCATTATTGGGTGTGTAAGAAAGATGTTAGCAACTTCCTCCGTTTGATATCAACCAGCCTGACCCGTCATCTATTAGCAAGTTCAGTCTAGACTAGATTATGAGTTAACGATTCAGTTTTTCGTTGTTGCTTAAAATTCTCTGATATGACTGGTTATAGTTAATTTAACAATAAATTCATGCCATATTATTGTTACAAAACAGTAAAAACTAGTTCTGCGAAATGCAGAATCATCGAAAAGAGTAAACAGCAAGTCTTTTCCGCGAAAAATTTGCGATACGAGTTACAAAAGGTAAAACAGGTTTTGGATGCTGGTTAGTCAAGAAACAACCAACATCAACACCCACACTTTCACTATTCTAATTTTCCACTACTTTGTCTTTCGCAATTTTACTCTTTGCTGCTATGCACTTTCGTTGACATGCACTTTTTTTCGCTGAAAAGCCTTTCGCTAAATGGGCACTGTATCCATGCTAAGCACCAAGTAAGAACCTACATGTGATATTAGAAAAAAAAATAAATTGAAATTTGATTCAGATTGAAAATTGATATCCTTCTTATAATGAGTACTATTAGTGTTTAGGAAAGCAAATAGAGAACAATGTTGCATGAGATAGTCGTGGTTCATAGCATTTGGATAATGGTTTAATTGCAAATTTAAATGACATGTAGGTCATCGATTAGAGAAAATTGGATCATGTGAAATATTTCATTGTGAGTTGTCATCATCTTTATTGTTAAGTTTCTGTTCATAGTTGAACTATAATTTTGAAAATACACTGAAATTTTTTCTTTTTCTTCTCATACAGAGAAGAAAGACGATATTGTTCTTGTAACATTTGTCTAGAAAATCATAAATGGAAGAGGTCTATATTTAAACATGGAGGTCTCAAGTTATTAGCCGAGCTTGATAAAAAAAAAAAAAATCTTTTATAAATATATATGATGTGCAATAATTCGATCATGATTAAAATGAAATCAATTTATCATCTTTATTTCGGAATTTATCCAAAAGGTCATCTATGAAATTCGATCAAGAGAATGTGCTTTGGTTTTTCATGTATTTTCAATCACTGCGTGTTCTACGTTGTTTGAATAATACAATAGAAAAATCATTCGAAGCATTGTATAATATGGAAACAGATAGTGTTAGATCGATACTGTTCCAAAAACGCGATCATTTCGTACCTCAACGATTCTTTTGTCGGACATCACTTGAATATAAAGAAGTTTTAGATGATTTTAAACAACCGTTTTCATTAGGAAATCATCAACCATCAATATTGAGAAATCAAGATTTGTATCAATGACGGATTAATTGGAAAGATTATTATAGACAAAAACGGTACGCACATTATCATAATGTACAAGTAATTATCTGGCTATGTTATCTCAAGGATGAACTACTAGTACATATTTAGAGGCAGTTGTTATTCACTGAGAATAACAGAGACGAAAATAAGATCTGTTTTATTTAAAGAATAAACTTATTGGACTCATTTATTAGATAACTTTGAATCGTATTTAAAAAAAAAGATTTTTAGCTCAGCCCCTTTAGAGCTGAAATGTGAAATTCACATATACTCTCTAGCCTCATTAAACTAATATAAAATACGTATAGTGATAAATCTCTCGTAGACTAAGACTCTTTTGCAAGATAATCGATGTCCAGGATAATATATATTAATCAACTCACAAATAATGATATTCATTATTTTTCAAAATTATAACTTGATCAATTGTGCAAAACAAAAAGACTCTGGAAAAGCTGATGCCTATTATTCTCGATTAAGGTCTGTAATAGGGAGGGGGAGAGAAGAGTCGTGAAAACTGGACCTTAAAACTTACATTCACTATTTTCTTCGAAAATATATGTGAGTTCCACAAAAGAATTTACGTTTTAATTGTAAGATGTCAAAATGCGTGTTTTGCATAGCCCACACATGCACATCGAGATAGATGCTATAGATGTATGTTTCCAAGAACAGCTTAATAGCTAAACAATTGAATATTTAAATATCTTAGCTGAATAGTTGAACAACTGAATATGTGATAGTGTCGTGTGGAAATGATATTTTTCCCTCTGTTCTCGTTCCGTTCTTTGTGAAGATTTCAAGAAAGGAAACGATATAAAAAAAATAGGCATTCTCGAGAATTGCTTTGTTTGGTTTTATGTATATACTCTTCGAACTTGATTCCAGTGGCGTAGCCAGGAATTTTCTAAGAGAGGCGCCCGATTCATTATGGAGGGTGCACATCAGCAGAAAAATAAATTTTTGTTTCTTGGAAAGACTTTTCACCCATCCCCCCCCTCCATATGCTTCTTAGCCAAGGGTGTGCCCGGGCTCCCTGTGCACATCCCCTGGCTACGCCCCTGCTTGGTTCTTTCATAAAAAAAAACTGCAGAAATCTATACCATGTTACCTTGTTGAGAAATAAACTTTGACATTCTTTCAAAAACTTTCGCATCACTTATTAATTAAAAAAGAAATAAAATATATATATCAACCAAAATTAGACAAGTTAATTCATTATTCATTAAAATGTAATTCAATTATAGCAACTACATTCTCCTATTGAATGTTTTGTCTTTTTTTTTCATCAGCATTGTTGATGTACTGCTTTTTTCTCTTTTCAATTATTCAATTGATGAAGAAAATAATTCTCTTAACTTAATATTGATAAATTTTGACGTATAAATAATAATTGATCGATTTTACTAAAATGCACCTTTGATGATAATTTTATTTTTAATTGAAGCTTATCTCATGCTATGCAAAGTGAAACGTTGACATAAGCTAGTTGCCTCGTAACGATAGGTTTTTTTTTTCTAAAACATGAAAAATGAAATAGTAATAGAAACTCTGAATTGTGGAATAATTGAATATATGAATTTCAATTTTTCAAATGTAAAATATTTAACGATTCAATTCAAGTTTCAGGTTAAACATATATGATTGAACTATGCCATAGGGCATATCTTTTTAATACGAAATTAATTCAAAATAATTTAATTACTACATACCAAAAAATGCAACACATGAATAAATATCTAACTCAATATAATAGCTTGATATCTATCAAAAAGAATTATTATATCTAAAGCTCTTAACTATTATAGATGTAGCAACACAATATATACACTATTCATATAATAAAAGTATCATTTAATGCACGGAAGAATTATTTTATCGATTCAGTCAAACACAAAAAATTAGAGTACACATGTTGCTAAAGAAAATTTGCCGAAAGTTGCTTTCCGTTAGATAAACTTCTTTAGTTGTTGTATATATAATGTAGGGAAAAAAAAGTATACATAAACATGTATTTATCGTAAAGCCATGTATGAAACACAGTTTTTGAGTAAAATATGGAAAACTTTTATCCTTGCAGATACTTGCTTATGAATATCAAAGTGTTTGTTGTGTGTACTTTTACAATAACGAGAACTTTCCTAAATTCTGCATGTCAATGTAAACAAGTTATATATACAAAAAACTATTAAGGAAATAATTTTGTATTTTCGTATATACAAGTGATTGTGAATGCAAGAATTTAGTTTTTAGTTCTATGTATAGCTATTCATTGTTTATTAAAAATTAATTTTCACATGAATTAGTATATTATAATGTTTAAAAAAAAAATCTCATCTATTTTCTTTTCGAATTCTCAATTAGTAACTATTTGCATTGAAGTGCAAATATGTCTCATAGTTAATAAACAAGCATTCTATGTTCCAGTTTTGATTACACTTTTAAAATAACTAGATGGTATGCATGGTGAATGCATGTGCCTCATTTCCTGACCATTCTATCCTTTTCTTGCATGCACACACAAGTGTTCTTCACAAAAATATCTTTATGTTCTCGCATGCGACTATATCATGCATGCAAGAACGAATATGAAGTAGTCAGTGACGTGTCTACATACATATCATATAAAAGTGTTTCATACATATGCACATAGGATTTTTACTTAGTTACATGTCTTTTTGCTCATAGTGGTGAAAGACTAAGGTAGCATCAGTGTTTTTCATAAAACAGCCATTATAATAGATGCTAGAAGATGTAGTCTAAATAGTATGAAAAATGGATAATTATACACCTACTTCTCTTTTTGTTTTTTAATTTTTTAGTATATATCGCACGACAATGTTTATGTGTTGTTTATGTGTACTTTCTCTGGGTCACACACACTGTCTTCTTCGGTTCGTTGCATTTCTATTTCATAAAAAGATAAAAGAATAATTGACAAAACTCTTCATCTGCCATCAGAGTCATTTATAAATTGAAGAAAATTGTGAGCTTCTCAAAAAGAAGTTGACATGAATGTGTAAGATTCTTTTTATAGAAAAATATAATATTATATTGAAAGCAGGATAATTTTTAACACTTAGAGCTAAAAAAACGGTGCAAATGATTGAATCTTTTTTTAAAAATGAAAACAAAAAGAATTAGTATCCATGCAATAAGTATAAACAGACAATATATCGTCGAGATTTATTTTTTATTTACATCAGCAAAAAACATATACTAAAAATACGTTCTTTTTAATTATTCATCCATATAATAACCTGACTTATTTCTTATCATATTATGCGTCAGTCATGAGAATTGTTGACATGCATTTACTTAAGATAGAATAAACAATTCATTAAGAAACTAATATCTTTTAAATGATCTTCTTGTTTTTTGTCTATGAAAAAAAAGAAACTCAAATAACTTGTTAATTTCTTTATGGCACATTTTTGTTTATTCTAGTTTTCATAATGCATTATTAGAAATGAGTAGATGGAAGGAATAGGTTGAAAAAATACAAAAGATTAAATATTCTAAGTCGATAAAAGTCATAACGAGCTTTCAAGACAAGCGTTTTAGTTTGACAATCTCGTGTCAAATATTCTTTTGTAATAAAATGATGTAGAAGCATTCATCTATAAAGATAAAGTCGTAAAATGTTTCTTTGAAATTCTTAAGAGTTCCAATGATCGATTTGGATAAAAAGTCGTGTCTATTTTTTCTTTAACATTTCTATTAATATTTTGTTGCGCGCATATAGAAGACATCAGGTTAAGAGCACTATGCTTCTTTTGGTGAATAGAATATATGTAGGTCAATTGTTGCAAAAAAAAACTATTTATTTCAATGTGTAAAAATAAAAAAAGTCTCATTTATGCTGTTCTATACTACAAAAATTTCGATGAAACTGCTTTTTTTCTTTTTGTACTTGATGTAGATTTCTGTCTGTAATAAATAGGAAATAATGAAGTTGAAACGTCGGTAATCTGTATCGTAGTATAGTAGCATCTGGATTTTCTATTCTTATTCTCAAATCAAAAAAATGCTCAGATGGATACATAAAGATCGTTTTCCTTCTGAAAACTTGAGACAATTGTAACAATTTGGAAGCTAGAATCCAGTGGTCGGATCATATGGCTGGTTCTGTTCGGTTACGACCGACACCAGACAAGTCCAGTCAATGGATCCCTACTTTCAGGTTCCTATCTTTCCGACCAGAAACAGTGTCTTTTCAGCTCAAGCCGCCGGAAATTCACGATTCCGCCTGTCGGAATCATTGACCCAAGAAAGAAGTATCCCTTTATTAGTTTTAACCTTCTTTTATATCAGCGAAAAGATCTGGTTTAATAAACATACATCTCAACAAGTTTTTCCAAGAGTCTTTTATAATCTAAGAAAAGTGTACCACCTTTTTTTGTCTTTCTCCTTTTCTTTCTCGAAGATTTCTCGAACCAAAAGCATAAAGTCTTATTTAACAATTACTTTAATGACGTTAACAATTTTGCCATAGTGCAAAGTCTTTATTAGCATGAAACTTATTCTGGTACTATGCAGGTATCCGAATAGTATTCGTGATTATTGCACATCTTCCTTGGTAGAAGAATACAATCCATATACGATACATAAATGAATTGTTTTTCCTCGTAAATACACGATCAGTAGTACTGCAAAGATTATAACGATACAATACGATATAAAAACGATCGTTTACGGTAATCCCTAATGATTGACCTAGGTCTTATTCAATAAGATAATCGAAATCACTCGAATAGGACGATTTGTATATTTTCTTTTCTTTTAGTTATCTTATACATTTCTTTCTTGTTTTTTTTTCTGTAATGGCATCCATCGAAAGACTTGTTTGGATTACCGAACGAGTTAGTATATGTGGATATATGATATTATTAAGCAGTGGCATTATTGGTTCATGTTTTAATATATATATATTCTCTCGAAAACGTCTTCGACGAAATTCATGTTCTCATTATGTTTTTATTGCAAGTGTATTTGATTTTTTAAATATATCATTTTCAGTATCAACTCGTTTAATGGCTGATGGATTTAAATTTGATCCATTTGCAGCAAGTTCTATTGGATGTCGAATTCGAACATATATGTAAGTTTTTAATAGATTGATAGGAATATTTATTTATTTTAATTAGAGCATTTGTTGTATCATTTTGTCCAATGGGTTGTCGTTGTTTAGCTATTATTGATCGATATTTATGTACATCACAATCGATTGTATTACGAAATTTAAGTTCAATAAAAATAGCTGATTATCTTTTATTCATTAATTGTTTATTATGGTTTTTAATTGGTATTCCAATGTTAATAGTTTTTGATTCTATTCATATAAGTTCTAATCAAGTTACATGTAATACATTAAATAAAGATTTTACTAATTATTTTTCATTTTTTGTCAATCCTGTACTTTATTTTTTCATGCCAGTTATCATTATAATTATATTTTCTACGTTAACATATAGAAATATTCGATTTTTTAATAGAATATTTAATGTTAAAATGAAACAATTAGCATATGTAAGTTTCTTTTCATTAGAATATAATATAATAGAAACTATTTTTAATTATTATAGATGATTATTATTGAAACAATTATATTTGTGATTTCTTCAATTCCACATGGAACTCGATTTATATATATATTATTAACAAATTCAATTGAAAAAAATGCTTATAGAAAAGCACAAGAAAATTTATTTTATCAAATAAGTCGAATAACATTTTTCTTTAATTCAGCTTTTTCGTTTTACATTTACTTTTTATTATCAAGTGAAGTTCGTTCAATTACTAAACATGTTTTTATAAAAAAACCACCTCAAATAGTTCCAATTGCTCTTCAAATGCGGCGTCGTACCAACTCGTAACAATGAACAAAAACAAACCATCATACACAATTCTAAATCATGAACTCCAGTTAATTTATTGATATATTTTTGTCTTCTATAAATAAAAAAATTTATTGTTCGACTGTTGAAAATTGTCAGCATATATTCAAGATTCGGATATACATTTGATATTTTACCCATAGAATAAAGAATAGAAATAAGTTATATTAATAGTTCAATAACGCGTATATAACACGAAAGTATTTCTTCACAAACCATATACAAAATGATCTAAAAATAGATTTCAAGAGAAAAAAATAAAATATCAACGTCATGTTTTGACTGAATGGGCTGATTTTTTCATCACTAACAAAAACTGTTTTGAAGTATCACCGTTGGCCGAAATACAATTCGAGAGTTCTGAAAGAAAAACAATGTGTTTCAGTGGCCAAAATCCATGATATAGCTAATTTTTTCGAGTAGGCTTTTATACACTTGTCGTTTATTTTCATATTTACATCAAAAATTCATGTTTCGTTATGCATTGTGCTCTGAAAGTTTTAGTCCTAAACTGTGAGAATTTATTGAAAGAACTGTCAATATGTTCTGTGTGCTTCGATGTTGTTCATGGGGGAATTAATCCAACTGTAATTTGCTATTTGAGCTTATATTGAGTCTGCGAGAAACTCTTCTCAGAAACACTAGAAAAAGCTTATTGATAAATCAAATAATTGAATTTCACCCATGGATTGGTTTAATGACTCTTAGAATGTCCTGAAAGTTTCAGTCGAAAACAATGTTTATTTTTCGAGATATTACTTTTCTCACAAATAGTTGCTTGCCATAGACATGTCATAAAAATCGAGTTTAGTTGAAAATTCAGTATCTCGATAAAAGGATATTCTAAGGATCCACTAGACACTTACCCAGAGGCTAAATTTCAGATCGAAATTCTATCATTTGATTTTCCAGTAAATACCTTAGAAATGAGTCGAAAATTCTATAAAACGATCATAAATCAGCTCTAGAAGCTCATGGATACGAATTCTTGAATTTTTTTTCTAGTCTTTCTGAAATTTTCTTGTGGGCTGAATATGAACGCTGAAACAGCGAGTTATAGCTCGGATAGTTTCCTAATCAGAGGAAACCTTCTTACAATGCCTCAACTTGAAATTATTTCGATGACTAAATACATCATCCGAGAATTCAAATACAGCAAGATTTGATAACAAAATAAGTATTATAACGAATTTTAGTTTTAGCCATAGAAAAGTACATGCGACAAACATATACCGGATGAGTCATAATGATTGCAACTTTTAGTATTTCGCAAATATCTCAGCAAAGATAAATCGTATAATATTGATTCGTTTTTTAAAAGATGCACCGCGAAAAGCTCTACAAAAATTGTAAGGACAAATCTCTATTGACTCGTTCAGATGGTATCTCTCATATTCAAAATAAATAGGTTATATGATGGTGCTATGTCCCACCGTATTAAATATTTGGAAGATTTCTTTTGTTTTGCAATAGGAAGTTGTTCATATAGCTTTTGTAGAGCTTTCGACGATGAATCTTTTCAAAAAAAATCAAGACGTTATCATTTTCTCAAGTCGAGATATTTGCAAAATGAAAAAGTCTTCCACATATTTCTGTTATGCTAAATACGATGGTATATAGCACCATCATGTGACCTGTTCATTTTGAGTATCAGAGACACCATCAGAGGAAGTCAACAGGAATTTATTCTTAATGTTTTTGTAGCGCTTTTTCCGGCGCATCTTTCAAAAAGTAAATCAAAATTCTAGCATTTTCTTAAGCCGAGATTCATACGAAATAAAAGATATTGCAAATATTTTTGAACACTCGGTAGCAACATCACACAA
>CAJNSZ010002677.1:0-10963 GCA_905329745.1 Rotaria sp. Silwood2
ATTTGATACAAAATGTTCAACCTTCTTCGAATGGTGTAGTCTATGTACCAATATTGAAATGGTCTGATTCTAGCAATTGGACACAATATGCATTATCAAATGTTATTGTGTGGCCTGGTAACTCATCAGTACCACCTACTAGTCATGCAGTACTTTCAAGTATCAACTTACGAATCGGTGTTATTGAATCATCTCCATTCACAATGATCAGTTATATAGTAGATGAAAAAGGACAAACCACAACAAAGTTAATTGGCTATATACCTGAACTTATTGATCTTTTACAAACAAGAATGGGTTTTATTCCTGAAGTTATATTAGCACCCTCAGATCAAACCTATGATGGATTAATTGATTCAGTTGCAAATGGCTTGTACGATTTGGTGATAGGTGATGTCACAGTTACGGCTAAACGAAGAAAAATTGTCTCTTTTTCGAATTCAATATTTGATAATTCTTTATGTATCGTTATGCGAGACACACTTCCTGAAGATGTAAATCTCATATCGTATCTGAAGCCATTCTCATTGAAACTCTGGATAGTTGTCTTGATATCTGTTATCTATGCTTCTGTTTTGGTGTATCTACTAGAACGACAAGATAACGAATCATTACAAGATAGATCAATCATTTCATCACTTGCAATGAGTATATGGTATTCTATTGGTAATGTTATGGGATATGGGGCGGATATGCAACCTTCAACAGCAGCTGGACGATTCTTAACTGTTGGTCTATATGTTTTAAGTTTAGTATTAGTAGCAACATATACTGCGAACTTAATGTCTAATATAACAATATCTAAATCCGCGAATATCATTTCTGGAATTGATGACATCAAAAAGGGCAAGCTACCATTTAGTCACATAGGTATTCGTATAGGTACAGCTGGTGAAGATTACTATTTACAAGAAATTTCTCGACAAAGTCGAAATTTTTATCCATTGAAATCTCAACAAGAACAATACGACAGTCTACTGAGTGGTGTCATCGATGCAACTTTAATGGATGTCGGTGCTGCAGAATATATAACTGATAATGTATATTGTAATTTAACTCTGGTTGGAGCAGGTTTCGATAACAGTGTATTTGGCATTGTTTTCCGTAAAAATTGGTTATATGAGCAAGATTTAGATGTAAATATATTATCACTGAGAGAATCAGGTAGTCTTGATCGGTTAAAAGTGAAATGGTTTCAAACAAATAAATGTCCTGCTTCATATAGTATATTGAGTGATATTTCTGTGGGCATTGGAACAATCGGTGGATTATTTGTTACATTTGCAGCTATTAGTATTCTATCATTATTATTATTTGCATGGACGAGAAGGCTTCTCATAAAAGATATTCTATTTAAACTAATACGCCGAAAGGTTTCGTCAATCGAACAAAATCCTTCGGATACAACACATTCAACTAAAACTCGTAAAGTTTCACGACTTTCACAACGATCCTCATTCAACGTAGTACATTTTTGAGTACGATAATATCTTTATTTTCAAGAATGCACTTTAAATTCTCATAAACTTCAATACATAATTAATCAATATGCGTTTTATATAATGGTTGTTATAGATTTCATGGATTGATATCACATTCTTTTTTCTTTATTTAATACGAAGTTAGTTGACTTCGAGTAAATGTCATTGGTATTTTTCATTTGTGTGACAGAACTGTTAAAAGTACAGACAGAGAAGTTTAGACTCATCATATCCTCGAGGAGATAGCGATCGTTTAGAAATAACTAGACCTTTATGTAGATTTTTCATATTCATACACATTGTCTTCTGACATATAGCAAAACGGGTATGCTCACATAATCTTCAATTATATTTCATATTTAATGATTAACTTTCCACGTCACATTGATGCATTCTTAGAGGTCTTAATAGAACAATTGTCCTCTGTTTTAAGGATTGTCTTCTTAATCATTTACACTCGATCCATTTAGAGATGTCTCTGCTACATGATGAGCAAGTGAAGATTATTCCTCAGTCATTATACATAAAGAACTACTTGGTATTCTCTTTTCTTTTTCTTTATTCTTTCTTTTCTTTCTGTTCGTCTTTAATTTTTTCTTTTATCATTTATCAGTTCGTCTTCTTTTTTCCGTTAATTTAACAACATTTTCGTTCTATACATCATCTTCTAATAAAGAAGAAGATCATTCTTGATTTTGTTTTTCTTCTTGTTATATCAATTCTATAATTTTATTGAATAAACTATTCATTTGTTTCGTTTCATTTGGTTCAAAAAAATAGAGTCTGTCTAACGAGCCTGAATAATGACAGAAGCTTGTCAATATTTCTGTTGAATTTCATCAGATAAAAATATCGAAGGTATGGCTTGTCAATATCGGCACTGTGTGAAGTTTGTGGAAAAGTCAGAAAAGACTTCGCTGCTGCAGTAGAATGTTTCTGATCGATCTTGGAAACGAATTCACACTGACTTCATGTTAAATTTCATGTGTCATAATTTTCTTGTTTCAGGCTGCTCTTCAAAAGAATGGTGCACAGTTGTGACTTTGAACATCGACAACAAATCGTCCAAACTTGATAGAGAATCGAACACTGACTAAATGTCTATAAAATATCAAAAGGAAAGAAGATAATGAAGTATTATGATCTTGTTATATCACAAATGGTTATAGATGTTTAGATAGATGTATGAATTCAAACTTGAGTATTAAAAACTAATTTAATTACGTGACTATTTGTGCTTTAAACTCGAGAAAAAAAAGATACGTCTTCAAAGGAGAGGACAATTTTTTTATCAAAATAAAAATAAACATTATTTTTGACAATTAAATTGACTAAATGTAGCAAGCATAAAATAAAACGATTTTTCCTAATATTATGCATTGACCCCTTGATTGAAACTGTTAAGATGAACAGGTCGAAAGAGAGTGCGAGTGTGACTGCGACTGTGAATTTAGGTGTTGGTGTAATTCGAAAATAGGTTTCTGTACCGAGAAAGAATTGTTTGTGAAGATTTTTTATCATTAGAGTAATTTGTCAACCTTAATTATGTATGTTTGAATTGTGCTGATACCATGATCTTCTTTTTATGTTGCAGATATAATTTTCAAAATAATTGAATTAACAGTACGAAATCACTATTGTACAATTATATGTCTACATCTGTCGATGAAAATTAATATATAAAAAGTTCAATCAAAGATTTCCATGACTAATAGGGTGTATATAGCTTTTTGAGTAGGTGGCATTTCGATTTTGCTAGATCTTATCAAGTAGCCTTGGTATTTGTATAGAAGAGCCAATAGATAAATTATCGAATCCAATATATAGTATTATTTGTACTCGTCAAATAGAATCACCTTTTTAAGGGTGTGAGTCTTAGATGCAGAGATCTAGATTTCACGTTTTCTGGAAAGAAAAATCGTCAGTTAACTTTGACTCTGCCGTATTTATTTAAAAATGATTCCAAAGAACCAGAAAGCACTTACATATATTTATGCAGAATAGAAGAAAAGTTTTCAGAAACTTAATGAAGAAAACTGTAGATTTCCACGTCATAGAAAATAGCAAAATTAATTTAAAGAAATGCACGACGTATCTTGCTTTATTGACTAACGCATCATACACATAATACATATCAAATATATTAGCGCAGCATATTCTCTTTATTCATATAAACAGAGGTGCTTTTTCTCTTCTTCATTAGCCAGCTGATATTAGTGCCAACGAGAAATGCTCGTATACATGTATAACAAAGGATATATTACGTCTGCTGCTTTTGTGCATGAAACAAAACTTGATATGTCCATCTTTTTAACGATTTATGTCTTCCAATGTACAGGTTTAATATATATATATAAATTGATGTAAAAATTGTTCATCGAAAGAAAAGGAATCAATAGATGACTGTATATCTTTAATACAACTGCCCTAAGTGATTTTTTATGATGACTTTGTGTTATCAACCGCGAATTAGTTGCTGGTGATGCTACAAGTTAGTTGTCCGTAACATGAATAAGCTTTATCTCTCATTTTGTTAGGCTAATGATAATAGTAATTAATCTTGTCTTGTATCGTTCACGTCTTGTATTCTTGATTGCTTTTAGTAACATTACAGCATTAGTGAAAACAGATAGGAGAAAAATTATTTTTGCTCATTGTCGAATTCATTGGAGATTAACTAGATTCATAAAACTCTAGCCCTTCTGCATAGAAATCGTATTGAAATATAACTGAAAATGCATGTCATAGTCTACTCAAGCGATTTAGTTTGTCATTTCATACAAACACTTAAAATTTAAATGCTTCATATCCGAGGAAAGAACTCATATTAGTTTGTCCATTGATTAGAATTTGGTGATGTATGTTAATTGCAAAAATCAGCAAGCCTTGAAGGCCATTATGAGCTGGCTTATCTATTTGTTGCCTTAATATGCAAAAGATAATGTCATTTCTGACCTGAAAAATATAATGTTAATATAAACAATCAGTGGAAAAAATACTCATGATAGACGTTGGCAATACTGATTTCTTTGGAGAATAAAATTGGGTTTTGATTAATTTTATCTTTTTCTCAGGAGTTTTTTCCTACATAAAATGAATCTCACAGAAAAAAGATGGTTTCTATGAAAAGATATTTTTTTTGTTCAGTATGCTTAAATCGTTTCTTACCAGATCTGTACAGTTCGCTATCAAACAACTGAAATTGTATCATTCATCCAGCTCTTGTGAAAAGAATGGAAACTGATGCTGGCGACCAGTTGTTTTTGACAAATGGAACAAGTAATGATTAGCGTTGCTTCGCTCTCATTTTCAGCACATCGAGTGCATATGAAAAGAACTGGCCGCTTGATCCAGCTATCATTAAAAAACTAGGTTCTTAGAGCCGTGAGCTGCCACAGATCTATTTTTTACTATGAGTATGCGGATAATCTTAGATAGACTGAATGCTTGATTTTAATAGAGTTTTAAGAATGACAAAGGGAAAAATCAGCGATCTCTAAATAACAGCCCAACAAATATTTTTTTCTAACTAATCAACGATTTCTTTAACCCTCTGAGGGCCAGTATACCTTATAAGGTACACATTTTTTAAGTTTTCAAATATTTTAATAACTCGCAAATGCACAAAGATATTGAGATGCGGTTTTCTCTATAACATATAAGAGACTACGGAGCATACATCTATATAAGATTTCTAATCCTAATAAGGTCCTTCAGGTAGTCAGTTTGGTGGAATTTCGGACCGCCGACCCCATTCTAAGAAAGAGAAGGACGAATAATGCCCTGTACGGTTATCAAAATATTTCGGTTTTCCGTGTTGGAATCAAGTTAGGAGTGACACTTAGTGATATTTCAAAGGTTGATTTTCTGACAGCTTTCAATCGAATTTTGACCCATACTCGTACTCCCCCACAGAAATATTCAAAAATATGTCTTTGCCATCCCCGTAGAGGAGTGCAGGGTTCTGTCGAAAAATGACTTTGAAGATTTAAAAAAGTCTGGATGAAAGTATGCATAATACAGTGTCCATTTTAAACATAAAATCTCAAAGAAACTTCATCCATTGATTGAGCCATGGGCCTGAAAAGCTTAATTATGATTCGAAAGGAAACAAAACCTTTTGTTTACCTATCTGTAAATTAAAGGATGACAGCAAACAATGTTAAATCTGAACTCTATCGGCACTTAAATGAATCTGAAATTCACTTTCGTTCGAGACAATATTTGTTTTCTAACAACATTCATAAAGTGGCTAGGCTTATATAGGACTCGCGAAATTCGAAGAGAAATTTACCGATGAACAACTTCAATATTTACATCATTTTAAGTATATATAGTCTATTTTCATGCTTCTCAGTATGAAATTTCTTCAATTAGATTCTACAATTAACAAACTTGCGGGATCGAGAGAAATTCGCGAAATTGCCAAACAATGAAATAATAAAGAGTTTGATTTTTATACGGATTTGATAGTTAGTATAGTATTCATGTGTCCAATCGATATTTATATCTGTTTATTCTACAGAATTGGTTCTTTTGATCGTAGTATGGCGGCAATAGAACTCACAACGTCGGTCTGAAACATCTAGGATGATAGCTTAGTATAAATATGAGCTTCATTGTGTTTAGCACATTGTTTATCTCGTCATTGTTCTTTAATTACATCAACAAATTCATCTGTTGGAATTTCTTTCTGTAGATGAATAATAACATTGACAATTGTTTTTTTTTGATTGACTGCTGTATCTGTCTCTCTTGGATAACGAATTCAAAGTATAGAACAAAATAAAAAACTGAATGTGCTTATTTTTATTATACGAAAATAAGATTAGTTTGCAATACATTTCATCTTCGTCTAGGGTTCGCATTGACTTTCGTTGATCAACATTATTCAAGTAGGACATAGTTATGATTATTTTATGCATTCTTAAGTACTTCTGTTGCATAAAATATAAGTTGTACTATAGAACATTTGTATTCAACCAAGTGTTCTGTATAGTAGATGTATCTTTAAAAGTACATGAAGCATAGCTGATCTTTTGTCTTCTTTAATCTTTGTCTATTGACAAAGTAAAGACAAAAAACATAAAAACAAATGTTTCTTTCATTCAACGATCAATATTCAATTTCATCTTGAAAAACAGTATGTTCGGTAAAATATAAAATTTTAATGAAAAGCAAAAAATATTTTTGTCATACTTAAAGACTTACGTATTTATTTGAACAAGTGCATTTTGAATATATTGTATTCTAGATTGATTGATATAAAAAGGAAAAAAGTATGTGTACATTTTTCATTGAAATATTCATAAGATATTCTGCACCAATATCATCAAATTCAAAATAATCCCTGATTATTTATTTGTTTTATGTGAATAGGATGTGTAGATATGGATTTATATTTGGTGATAGATCTCGAAACAACAAATATATGTTTTAAAATGTTTTATTAATCAAATTGTCGTGTATTATGTAATCTTTAAGAAACATTCTTATTTTTCTTGTATTCATTATGATGATTTAATCAAACTATAGATGATTTTCTATTTAGTTTTTGATCGTCATCAGAAAATTTTCTTTTTCTTTGTTGCTGATTGCTTACTGAAATAAACAAAAAATTCCTTTATCACGATTTTGTTTACTAACATGCCCTTGCCTAAATTATAATGAATTTGAACCTTGTGAACCAATAATAATATTTGAGATTTCATCAAGGCAGTTTCTTTAAAGATACAATCAACTTCCAGAGGAGTCACGGGTGAATCAATAGTATTTCCATATTGATATGCCTGTTATTGGATTATGAGCATATTATTTTGTAGCTGAATTATTTTCGATTTAATTCACGAAGTTCTTAAATAAAAACAATAAGACTTCAGAAAAATACTATCGCATGCAGTGTACATTATCGCTGTAATCTAATTTACTTGCTATGTTTAGCTCTCTGATCTGAATGATCCAGAATGACCCGCTGCCTAGTAACACATCCAAGAAAAGCAAAAAAGGGAGAAAAAGGAAAAGGCAATAAAAAAAAGCACAATTTAGCATCCTTCAAGAAAGACAAACAGGAGTAAACAATACACAGAGGATGACTTATTGTGGAAAAAATGAGAAAGAGATAATTTCCAGAGAAAAAAAGCAATGGCTAATTGTACTAGAATGTCTCTGGAACTTTAGCATAGCATCTGATATCTTTCACATTGATTATTGCTGCAAAGTCAGATGAACCGTGATTTGATAACTAATTGAAGATACGACCAGATACATCTAAACGAAAGACAAGTAGCTTAGAATGAGAGAGAGAATGAATCGACCTTTTCCTGTCTCACCACAGCCCAGATCGAATAGGCACGATCGTATACGGAGAAATACGGCGAACTACATGGCCCAGTATTACGATCGTTTATCGCCATGTCATATTCGGACATATACGACAATGTACGGAGAAAAAAAATGATCGTTTACGCTCCACACATACGGAATTCGTATACGATCTCCGCTTTGTTCCGTATTTTTCCGTATATGATCATATTTCGTCGTATACCGTCACGACGATATATGAGCATAACACCGGACCATGTAAACCCCAAAAATATGACCGTAAGCGGTCGCATCGTGAAAGCATACGGTCGTTTACGGGCATATACGCAGTCCGTAATCGTCGACCTGGGAGGGAATGATTCAGGGTTAAATCGACGTGACAGAGGTCATTAGAATGCTCATGCAAACTAATTTTCCTTAACATCGTTTGAACCACAATTTGTCAAATGCATTCTTAAAATCAGCAAGAACAACAGCAATTGGAGCAGGGACGTACATAGATGGGGGACGTGGAACATAACACCCCCTGCCTTTGGAATTTCTCTACGAAACGCTGCCCCCGCTCCCACTGCCTTAGAAATTTAGCTAGGTAGCACCCCTAGTTTTGGTACTTTTTTATGTCCGAAACTCTATACGCCCTCCTGCTCTTTGAAACCCTCCTTACACCCCTCCCATTGCCTTCAGAGGTGAGTTACGCCCCTGAATTGGAGAGATTATTAACATGTGAGAGAATATATGTTCGATCAGGGGTAAAATACATATTTTTAGCCCATGTCTAGTATGAATTCCAAGTTGATTATGACGTAACATTCCTCAATCTTTGAGTACTTGTACAAAGCTATTGGCAAACAGGCGTTCTTGAACACGGAGGAACAAATCTGGTAGCGAGATTGATTACGCTTGATCACAATGTCACTTTTTAAACCAAATCGTTTTTTCATTTTTGCAAAACAATGTAACAATTTGAAAAAGCAACAAGCGCGCCAAAATAAATAAATCTCTTCTCAAAAGAGAATCTGTGTAATCGTCTAGAGTGTCTCATGAAAAAAGATCATCCTACGAATAGCTGCGAAGTTACACTCGACGCATACTACAATACTCCAAAATGACCCACTTTCAAAACATCAGTTTTCATATTAAGTATATTGTGCTACTCTTTTTTTTTTAAAAAAAAGAGACTGAACAGACCATTTTTCAGCTCGAGAAAAACTCTATCCATTCAGGGAGTACTTTTTCTCAGATACTGTAAATTTACCTGAACAAGAACTTTTCTTTACTTCCGTCTATTCGCGTTTTCAGAATCTTCTAGAACGGCTAATCTCAATTTTAATTTTGTTCTCTTATATGAAAATTTGTGTCATACTGAGATTTATTGTTCAGTTGAAGAAAAATGTTTTCTTTTTCACTTTAATACGAGCAGAGTGTTGCGAAGTATTTTTTTTATGCAATGCTCGAGATGTTTAACAAGAATGATTGATGGTTTCAAATTGATTTTCGAGAAGAATGAACACTGCACTGAAAAAGAAAGATACCATATGAAACCCAAAAGAGTTCCGATTTTTGCAACCAAATCGGAACCCTTTAAAGTTTCGTCTCAACAGGATTTCGTGCGCATCTTTTACTTTGATTGCTTGAAAATAGGCTTTCATGTATCCGTTTCATACTACGTTCCAGACAATATGATTCTGTTCATCCATCCATGCCTAAACACCTACTTAAACTACTAATATTTCGAACCCCTCATATATACTCGTAACTGCTTATTTCTATATTCAAGCTACTATGACTGTCCTTAACCCTTAAATCTATGCTTAACCCTTATATCTATCCTTAATACTTATATCTATCGTTAACCGTTATATCTATGCTAAACTCTTATATAGATCTTTTAACCCTATATGTATCGTTAATCCCTTATATGTATATCTTAACCCTTATTTGTATCGTTAACTTCCTAAACCTTAATGTAAACTCGTATATCTATTCTTAGCTGCTTATGTTTAAAACGACATCCTTATATCTATCATTACCCTCTTATTCCTGTATATAACTCCTTAAATATATCTTTTAACCTCTGATAGCTATATATTTACCATTATATTTATTCGTAACTGCTTAAATCTGTATCTACACTCTTATATCTATCCTTAACGGCTTACTGCGGTTTCTAAACCTTCATATATTCCCTTAGCCATTCGTATCTATATCTAAACCCGTGTATTGATCATTAACCACTTATCCCTAAATCGAAACGCTAATATACATCCTTAACAGTTTATTCTTAGGTCAATGTCATGGTATCAATTGTTCATCTCATTATTGCTAAATCAAACCTCTAAACCCACCCTTAACAACTCATTCCTAAATTGAAACTCTTATGTCTATCGTTAAAGCATTATTTCTATTTCTTAATGTATTTATCTAGACGTAAGACGTCAGTTATTTACCGAACAGTAGTGCTCATTTGTGATACATGAAGTCTGAGAGCTGTCTTTCAATATCCAGAATGGACTGTAGCGTCTATGTAAATGCAGAAACAGATCAATGATGTCAGATCAGCCCACTATCTCATTGGGCAACATGTGCTCTTGGTATTGATGATATAAGGAAAAAGATTGGTTTCATACGAAACCTCTAGACAGTGAGACATTTAGAAGGGTTGGTACGAAACTTTTTCCGATCTGGAAAAATCACCTACGCTTTTCACGAAAATTGATTAACTCCTTTTAAAGGGCATGTATAGTTGCATGATACCTGAAAAGGTTTCGTACATGAGGACGAAACCTCAAAAGTTCGATAGTGTACCTTTTTTAGTTCAGTGTGCGGAGCAAACTTTTGTGGCTCGTTTTCAGGGCTTTTCGAATAATATATGTAAAATTTAGCTTGAAAACTTTCGAGAAAAAATTGTAGTCCTTTACTCGCAGGTATAGGTTGAAATTTCGACTTTTTCTCAGCTTTGATGTTTTTTGCTCTTCTATACTATTTTGTGCACTAAAAAATATTTATTATGCATTATGTGTATAGTCGAAAAAAGACCAAGATCCACTACAAACAACTGCATTTTAAAAGGTGGCAGTCAATTCAAAAATAGAGGTGATAATTCATTTTATATACGGTTGGAAATAATATTATTCCAGGGGGGGGGGGGGGGGTGCCGCTCT
>CAJNSZ010002678.1:0-14242 GCA_905329745.1 Rotaria sp. Silwood2
AAACCACCGTTTTACAAGTGCTCTTTAATGAGTCCATAGAAATCGAATTAATTGTTGACTAACAAGATGTTTTTTGACGAGTTCATCCAAAAATTACAAATTTATTGTGTCAGTGTTTCTCTTTTTTTTCTCGCTTCATTGTATTTATGAATGTCTGACAAATATAAATCATACATTGTTTGACAGAGAAGAAAATTTCCTATCAACTGATAAAAAATATTCTTTTCAGGGTCTATTTTTCGAAGAGTTATAGGAATTAACATTTTGTGCGATTTTTCTGAATCTTACAAAAAGTGCGGATTCTTTTTAAGGCTGCTTCTCTTTTCTGCTATGCTGTTTCATTTATGAGTGTGCTATAAAAGTAAGCTATATATGATTCGAAAGAGGAGAAAAAGCTCTATCTTGTGGTAAAAACGTTTTCTTCCAGTATCCTCCTATCGAAGAGAAATGGGGGTCGACATTTATGTAATTATTTTTGCATCATACGTTCGTCTTCGGACCGCTCAGCAGCTGGAACTAATCTATTGAAACAGATCAGATCCTTTCAAAAGAACTGTTTGAACAGTTTCTTAGATTTGAACTAGAACTGATCTTTTCGGCCTCTATTTCCAAAAAAGAACGAAAATGTTCTGTTTTCGAGAATAAAATATTTGATATTTCCCAATTATAGAACATTTCTGTTCTGTTTTGGAAACAGAAGTACAAAGAAGTACGAAGAAATACGAAGAAGTACAAGAAGTACAGAAGTATGCTTTTTTACTCCTTGCAAATTTATTTTTCCACTGTTTAATAATGAGTTATATTGCTTTTTCTCCCATATTTCGATTCTTAAATGAAGATTCTTGTCATTTGCTGTTCCCATCTTTTCTTCAATTGAATAAATAGAATTATATATTATTTTCAATTCTTGTTTTATATTTTCAATTTTTACTACATGTCTCATCCATTTTATTATTAGTTGTGTGTTTTGGTGGAAGATGTTTCGGTGAATATGGTTTGATTTTTTAATGTTCGTTATTTCATTGGGATAATGTTCAAGGTGGCATAGACAAACATATAAATCTGCTGATCTAATCATTATTTGCATGTCGCCGTTTAGATCGATCCACTATAAATCAAATAGTATAGTTCTTGAGTAAACAGGACTTTGATTTGTACAATATTTTCTAATATAATTTATAAGTTCATTTATAAACTTTGCACCTTGTTTTGGATCTTTTAATTTTGAAAAACATTCAATTTTAAATGGCTAATAATGATGATCTGTTGAATATTCCATAGCAAATTTTGTTATCTTAAAATGATTTCGGTGTTTAGTATTATTATTGCTTTTATTTATTCTTATTTTTTGTTGTGTTTGTTGAAATTGTCATTAGTTATTCTCGTAGGTTCATTTGCTGTTGTTGTTCTATTATGATCATTCCTAACATTATTATTATTGTTGTTTATTCTGCTTCTTTTACCTTTTGAGGTTTGATAATCATCACTCTGATTATCAACTTCAAATACTTCTTGTTCGTTTTCATTTTTATTTGTATTCGTTAATTGTCTTTTTGTTTGAATACGTTGTTGTTAATTTTTTACTTCATATTGTCGTAATTTTTGATTAAAATTGACTGAATTAACTAATTGATCTTTTTGTGTTGTTGTCATGTTGTGACATTTGTTGTAATTCGTATTTTGAATTATTGAATATATATATATATATATTTGGGTGAATCGTATTCCATTTGTACAATTGAAACGAAAAAAAGCAAAAAAAAGAAAGAGTTCATATAAAAAAACACTAACTGTATATTTTGATAGAGCATCTTTGAAAACCTAGAAAAAAACTTTTTTCCCTACACTGTACTCAAAAATAAGGCAGTCGTTGCAATATCATGAAAATGTATCCATATAAATATACCTGCATTTTCACGGTATTCGACCAAATTATTTTATAATTCTTAACAAAATGGAGCACATCATGCGTCAATTGATGCAGCTCAATTGATTTATCTAACGTTTTATGGTTGAACGTCGGAAGAAATATAGTTCATGAAGAAACTTGCGAAAAGTCATATAATATATTAGTAAAAAATTGATTATTTAGAAAGCGAAGTACATCTCTAATTTTTTTTCCATGCAGCAATTCTTCACTCTGAAAGGTATATCATTAGATGCGCCTACCGATGGCGAATCGAATGGTGTATAATAAGTATATAGTTGATTTTCATTTGATGGAAACTTCAAAATATGACGGAACAAAGTGAGTACATGTATGACTTTTTCAAAATGTGTCCGTCGATACCCATTCAAGATCTTGATGCAGCCTAGAATTTATTTTCAGAAAAGTTGTTCCTACCGGTTATCTTATTTTCAAACTGCTCCAAGTTGACCAACATATTTCTGTCTAGAGAAAATCATGTTTTGAGATAAGGGGACAAAAAAGGCAAAGTGTCTGTCAAGTCGGTATTTTGCGTATGCTTACTAAAGATAGCTTTTATAAAGAAAACTAAAGTCAGATTCTGATTCTGATTCTCTGCACTTTTTTCTACCTAACTGCACTGAAGAAACTGTGAGCTTAAAGTTTTGGTAATTGAAAAAATTTTTTGTCGTCGTCGAGCGATGGTTCCAATTTTTGCTTTTTCTTCACTTTCAAGAGACATAACCCGAGAGAGGAGTGACGTAGACTGATCAAATTTCCAGAAGTGTAGGATGACGCCGAGAAAAGTATTGTATAAAATTTTCAAGTCATTTGGAGCTTATGAACAAGAGATATTCATGATTTAGTATCGATGATATAATTGTACAAATGAAATACGATTCACCCATATATATTTGATTTGCACCTATTTGCACCTGTTAACCGTAAATTCTGGTTGCAGGAATAGATGGAAAAAGTCATGTACGTATACATGATACGTACGGGATAATAGATGATTTGTAACGAAAGAAAAAATATAAGTCTTATCTCTAGCTATGAAAAGTTGAAGTGATTCAAAATGTACTCTAGTCGACTTTAGTACAAAGATTACTCCAATAACCTCCGAATTTGGGAATTCTTTCCATGAAAGCTATCTTTCTAATGGCAGTCATGATCTTTTCCAACAACGTTCACATGCCGTGAATTCTGATATAAATACAAGTAATGCTCGTCCGTGTGACTCCCTTGACCCTCGACTGTATATTCGGCTCTTTCCATTTTTTCTTCCGATTTACAGTCTTCAACATAGCTAGTATCCAATGTTCGAAAAGGATGCGTAGGTGTGTGTACGCTGATATTAACGTCAATCTCATTGTGCATAATTGTATGCGGGTTCGGATGAACATTTTTGTCACCAATGCATCCAATCAAATTGACACCCTCACATTTACACTCAACAAAAATCTACTGAACCACACTATGGCGGCGATATCCATATGTACCCAAAAAAGGAACTTATATTCAGCTTTCTGAGAGGTAATGAAGCAAAGCACATTCGCGACACTTTGGTGAAAACGCGCCATATTCCTTAAAATTTCTACTAAAAGTCCGTTCGCTTGCTGACGCATCTGCCAACAATATTGTTTACTAGAGCGTCCGGTGACAAAATACAGGTTTACTTGAACTTCTGGCTTAAAATTAATTATATTAGGTCTGGTCTATAATCGGATTGTCATATTTGAAAGAAGCTCCTACTCATATTAGCCGTCAGAGTAGATAGGGAATTTGAATGAGTATCGACAAGAAAGCTTCCCAGCAAGAAAACTTCCTTTTATTTCATTCAAATAGCATTCCAATAGAACGAATATAAATTCTATAAATAATGTTTTTCCTCAAATCTACTATTCACATATCGCGCATGTGCAGAAAAGGCGTTCTCACATTTTATTTCAAAATATTTCTCAGTTCTTAGCAACTGCTACTCCTTATTCAAACCCATTTGACCTAGACTCTTGATGTCTATTTGATGGATATCAACAGCTTGAAGCATTCCTTCAAGGGACTTTCTAGTGCAGCGGCTAGTCGTTCGTCGGCGCCCCAGAGGGGCGCCACTCACGACCAGCCGCTGCTATGTTTCGTTCTATTTCTCAGCACCACCATTCTTTTTTATTTACATTTCATCTAATCCCAAACTCGGCTTACTTCGAAAAACCATTAGATCTGTAGCACCACAATTCTCGACGATGATTTCGAAGCCAAATCTTCGTTGTGAACTATTTCTGATTTCTTCAATTTCATTTTGCAGCTGAACGCCAGTACACTCATGCAACAGTTGGTTTATTGTGTTTTTAACAAAAAGATATAGCATCGTTTTTATACATCTACTTTTTTATTACTTCAAGTTATCGCAACCAGAAATTCCACGAAATAGAGATCCTCGAAACATATACAAGGTTAAAAATTTGGATTTTATAATAATAATAATAAATTACAGTTTATTGCCACATACTGGTTTAAGATCCTGTCCCATCTATGGATAGATTTCCGCAAGGTATAGATTTAACCCTATGAAAGAAATGGGAGAAATTTGTTCATAAAATTAGTTCTATTGAAAAATTGTAAGCAAATCTAGGAAATTTTACCATGCTCCTCTGTCGTTGCAAAAGGCACCGTCGCCTTTCTTTGAACATAGATGGCTTCTGTTATACCTTTAAAAGCTGCTGAGATACGGAGATTTGACATGGGCAGCATCTCTTACTGAAATCATATTAGTGTTTTCGTACCAAACATTTGGGACTTCAAGGTGTGAATAACTGCCATCGTTTGAACATTTGAAGAGTATTGTCGCGGCGTTCCTAATCTGCTTGCGTTCCCAATCGTTCAAGGCATGGTAAGAGCTACCCATGTGCAAAAAATACCTCTGGTGTCGTCCCAATAATAGAGAGAACGGATACAAACAAGAACTTGAAATCTCAGGAAACCGATTGCAGGTTCCAATAACCCAGCCCCCACTTACTTTCTTCAACCTTTATAAAATATCGTTATTTTCCCGAAAAAAGCCTTTCCTTGATCGAAAAAACTCAACTAAAAATGTCGAGAAACCGATTACGGATCCGGATGCTCCGACCCCGGTTTATTTTCATCAACCTTATAAAATATCGTAATTTTGTCAAGAACAAAGCTGATTTCTGAATGGTCGGCTTCCTAGCCAATGGGATGGTCAGATGCAAAATCCGATGTCGGATTCAGAATGCTGGCCCTCGATAACCTATAGTAAAGTTTCATCAAAATGTGTAAAATACTTAACATAAAAAAGCTCCTTTCTGATTGGTCAGCCTTCTAGCCAATGGAAATACCGGAATTAAAATCTGACCTCGGAATTGGATTCTCCGACCACAATTACCTGTTGTGAAACCTTACAAGGTACGCCTAAATAAAGTTCCCCTGTGATGTTTTTTGGACTTTGCGAGAAACAGACACACACAGAAACACACAAACTCATTTTAGTTTTTTTCATATGATCCTCCCTACAGTCGAGAGAATATCCTTATTTTCTCAAAAACCCCTTTCCTCAACGCAAAAAACTCAATTCAAAATTTTGAAAAACTAATTTCAGATTCGGATTCCCCGATCCCGATTTACTTTAGTCAACTTTTATAGAAAAGAACTTTAAATGCATGCTTTTTTGAGCTTGATGTTCTTTTGACCCCGACACAGATACACAAACATACACACAACCCAATTTTTTTCATATAACCCTCCCTACAGTCGAGAGAATTTAGTGTTAAATTTAATTACTGTATTTTAGATCTATAGCTGAATAAAATTTATGTAATCTTAATTCATTCTTAAGTTCAAATCATCAGAATTTATACTTTGAACAAAACTAAAATGAAATTATGATATAAAAACATTTAAAATATTTTTTATTTAAATTATTCGTAATTTACTTTATGCATATAATGTACTTAAAAATACATCAATTACCATTTCTCACTATGAGATAAACATTGCGCTTCACGAGTTTGCGGTGTGGATAATTATGAGAAAAACACTCACATCCATACTTACAGTCACACCTCACATTCATACCCACGCCAACACCCACACCCATCCAATAGCGTATGTTTACCTGAACCTTCTTATTCTTAAGCAGCCAAAAATCTCTAGTTTATTTATCATTTTTTCGACGTCATTAATGAAGGGTGAAGAGATGGATACATTCCCAATGGAGAGCTTCACATGAATGGTCGCACTATTATCTGTAGCATATATTTATGAAGCAAAAAATAAAATTCACGCCGATGTGATGGTTACAATTTTTCAATCACATAAGTAAACAAGACTGTCAAGCGGCAAGAGTCAGTGCCAATATCAGGTATTTTTCTCGTGTATGAGTGTAGAAAAGTGAAATGCAATATGAGCTACAGATCATTGGGACAGTATTCGTTCTATTCTTATCTTACACAAAAAGATTGAGTCACTAATGTAGATATACGATCAGTACTCTCGTTTGTAAATGTTTTGTTTCGGTTCTCGAGCAAGGTAGTTCTCTTTCGTGGTCGGACAAAAAACTTTGAATACGAGTCATTCGGTACGTTCTTTTTTTACTCTTTTCTGTATGTAACTTTCATGAAGATAAAATGAAACTTATAAATTGTGTCGAGCAAGAGGGAGAACATTCTTTTTCATAAATGAGATGCTGAAGTATGACGAAGTCCACTGTCTCGCTCTTGTCGTAGGATTAGAAGCTTCTGCCAAATGAGAGAGCACGTGTATAGATACTTCATCCCATATTGTCTTCATCTCTCTCTCGTCTGCCATTATCGTCTAAATGATGAAAGGCCTTGAGGATAGTAAAGTGATTCGTATGACTGGTTGTGAGTAGAATACTCCGACTTGAAGATTAGCAAGGAGGTTATACAGATCCCCTCTCATAAAAAGAAAGAAAAAGAATGCGACATCAACAGACTACTCTTTTGCAAAAATTTCATTTTGTTTTTAAACATTGATAGAAGATGTCTGTATTCTAATGCAAGATGATTTTCTACTTTTATGATGATACGCTGGATCATAGACTGGTCTAAATTTTCAAAGAGAACAGAACTTTGACGTATCAGTTCAATATCTCTTGAGATGAATTATTTTTCTTCTTTTTTTCAATCATCGTTTCAATGGCTAAATACATTTTTCCAATCCGTTCTAAATATTAAACGAAATTATTTAGCAGCCATGTCGTGTTTTATCATAATACAAAAATATCAAACCGTCGTCATATTTTACTGGATATTAGTTCATAGTAAGCGATGTCGTCAATATAGTTCAAGAAAAGTACATTCAGATATTTTTAAGCAACAATCACAATAAAAAGTCAAATTATTCGAAATATTCGTTGTTACAAGTGTAATGGAGGACCAGAATGTGGTACTTCGTTCTCACCAAGTTAGTATAACAATGAGCAATATCTCTCTCGTCTCGCCGATGAAGTCATACATTCATGTTCAGTGAGTGTTTATAGTTAACGAGAAGTTGATATATTATCATCGAACTGTTCATTATATATTATTCAGATAACGATAAGTTTGGAAGGCATAACAACTCGAGATATAGTGCCTTCGAGCACATGTCGAACTTCAGCATATCAATTTTGTTATAAAGACAATTTGTGCAATGATCTACCTTGACCTCCATTGCCTGCATTTACTTCTCTGACATGCCGTGTTGGCAGTTGTTCGTGGCAGTATAATGGTACTTGTGATAGTGACTTTCATGATGCTTATCGTAGCAGTGCTGCTGAATCCTGTTGGGTGAGTTTACATATATAACTATGAAAAACTTAAGATATCGAAACTAACTATCAGATATGCTACTCTGAAAGCAAAGCGTCTTTATTCTGGGTTCAAAAAAAAAAAGACCATTCAACTGACGATTAAAATCCTTTTAAATTACGAAGAATCCTCATTCATTTCTTTTCATTTTGTGACAACTGTTTTTAGAAAGAGACATTTCACATTGTCAGAATGTGAGTATGAGAAAAATAGTGCACAAATATCGATTGTAAATGATGATATTCTCTTCTACTTGGCAGCTATCAAATATGAAAATTGTTTATATATGCTTGAGGAAATGGATGAGAGCAGTTGGATAAAATTGTTGAAGTTTCCGACGAGAATTTCTACTTATTGTTGACTTCCTGGAAAAATTTATCTGTTTGATGAATGGAATATAGAAAGGATCTTGCTATTTGGGTGTGGGTGTGCCTGTGGGTATGGTGTTTTGTGGTCCGATTAGTTCATCGGATTTAAACACTTTTTTTTAGGAATCTTGTTTGACTAGGAGCCTGAATGTACCGTATTAGACTTGGCTAATAATAATCTGTTCCACAAGAACATATGAATGAATAAAGAGCCTATTTCCTGTATAAAAAAGCGTTCTTCAGAAAATCTTAGCATTTCATAATCTATGAAATGATTCTATGGAGCAATGACAGCAGGTAAAGAGCGATCGAAATTGTAGCTCACCATGGCGTCAGCAGATTGAAGCTGACGAATAATTATCAAAAAAAAACTTGACAATGTTTGTCCTCTAGTACGTGTTGAGCGCGAGAAATAAAAATAAATCCCTTTGAAAAACAAAACAGACTTTTCTGCAACAGACAAACAACAGCAATCAGTTTGGAAGAAAGAAGCGAGCGCAAGAATTGAAACAGCAACATGCAAAATAAAGTAAACAGTGAATGAGCGGTGCCGCTAATACATACGCAACATTTTTCTTCCCACTTGATCGAAAGCAAGAGAACGCTGCATTTCATTTTCAATTCATTTGAGCAAACAGAAAGAAAAAAAACTGGCTTCGAATGTGACTGCTCGAAACAGTATGCCTCTTCATTTATTCCCCGAAAGAGTAAATGAGATTGGAGACCCTTTGGCGACGACGACAATGACATTAGAGTAGAGCACTTATACAATTCTCTTTTTACAGTTCTCGCATCGTTTTTTCAATTCTCTTTTATGTTTGTGCTGAGCAAAGAAAAACGAACTTGTGCAGTCTCCATGGCAAGCTGCACATCAGGGAGCGGCATTTGAAAAGTGAAACATTATTAAGGCATTTACAGATCATTTTTTTCCTAGAACAGGAGATCTCAACATCAGTCATAATTAGCTTTACTTAAACATAATGGTATTAGTTCATCAATGCATATATCGTCTCTTCTTGAGTTTCATAATCTTATATTTGAAGGGTGTAGGGGTGTGCTGATATTGATATCACCTTTCACTGATCTCCCATTCCTCTTTCCTCTTTGCTCTTTATCTCACCTCTATTATTCCTTCCTGTATCCATCTCTGTCTCTGGTTTTTGCTCTCGCCTGTACCCGTGCAGACAAGCATGTGACTTTTTATACTAATTTGGTGTTAAAAAAATGTGTCTAGTTTGTTATATAGTTTGTTCCCTTTGTACTGATTTTTGGCATCTAAATTTTTAATGGCAAAAAACGGCCAGTTCTGTTTCTAAAAATAATGAAAAAAATTTGAGTGTTTAAACGCATTGAAAAACATAAATGAAGCACCAAAGGAAGATGCAATTTTTTTGACTATTTTCGAAAATTTTATTGCGTGGGTGGTGACCAGACAATTCGTTGCAGACAATTAAGTTTGAAACATGTAACTCAATGACCATAAAAATTATTAGAAACATTACTAATGACTAGGCTTCGATTTTTGATTTCAGGGTGTCTACTATAAAGAATACTAGTAAGACAAAAAATCAGATTCGTTTCCTACTCCATAATTAATGTCAGTAGGATGTAAAAAACCTTCGATTACGAGATATCATCAAAACTATTCCCGACATTGCATAAATCAATGATTCAATCCAACTAGTTTCGTTTTAAATATATAAAATAACAGGTAATGCTCCCTAAAATAGCAGAATTTGTACGTCCAACGCGAAGATTTAAAAATAGATATTCATTAAAAGTTTTTTTTTGTAATGACGTCAATGTTGCTCTACTTCAGTGAACGCTAAATTTTGTTAGCCTTTTCAAGGTATTTTCTCATTGTCAGAAGCCTTGAGCTGCAGCATAAATTAAAAAAATATGCATTACTACTTCCACTGATATAGAAAAACTTTCATCACTGGTATAGCTCGAACAAACTAAACCTTTATTGACACAAAAAGGCTATTGTACTGTTCGAGATCAAAAATCCAAGTTTTGTCATTAGTAATATTTCTAATAATTTTTATGATCATTGAATTACATGTTTCAAACTTAATTGAATAAATTGTTTCATTATTGAAAAATAGATACTCATTTTGATTGGCTTATGTGATTGCAACGAATCGTCCTTGCGACGAATTGTCCTTGCAACGAATTGTCCTAGTATCCTTTCGATCATGCTCCAAAAAAGAAACAACCAAAACAATGTCAAAAAGCAAAAATCAGAGAAAAAAATCCCAAAGAACGAAATAAGTAACGCTAATCGACAGTTGACTTACTTACGAAGAAGCGTTCCCTCGTTATCTGCTCCGTTAACACCCGGATTTTATCGAAGATCATTAGAGTAGCGTAGTGAAATTTTGTCCGTAAAGAGGTCTTATGAACACTAAAATATTCTAAAAGTTTCAGGCAAAACGAATGCATTCTTCTTGAGATATCGAATTTTCAAAAAACAACTATTTCTCGCATGCAATTACAATTTATCTTAGAATACAGTCGTTTTTTTTTGAAAATTTCATCTGAAGAAGGATGCGTTCGTTTTGCCTCAAACTTTCAGGATATATTAGTGTTCATAAGACCTCTTTATGGACAAAATTTCAGATCGAAATTAATTCATTTTCTATTGGTGCAGTTATGGTGCAATACGTCGAAAAACCAGTAAATCATCCATAATTCCACCCGAAAGCAATAAGAGGACGAACCAACTTAGAGTATTTCACTACTCACTAGGGCCTCCATGACAAAAGTACAGTGCCGAACAAAAGTTTAGGACTTTTTTTCTCGCCTTTTTCCCGAACGATAAGCGATCCAGATTTGATTTATGAGGTAATGCAGATAGCATGAACAACGGGCTATAAGATGTCCTATGGGACGTGGCTAGATCTTTTTGTCTCGGATTTTGAAAATCAAAAACAGACTTTTACACGACAAAGCGTTTTTTTTTCATTGTGAGTATTTCGCTTTTCCTAACCAAGAAATGTTCGTCTTACTCCCTCAAAGTAAGTTCTAGTCAAATGTGTTATACACTAAAAGAAAGGGCGTAAAAAACTGCATTGGATGATGTATTCAAAGTTTGAAAATAATTAGGTTTTTCAGGGTTTTTACACAAAGGAAAGGTTTGGAAAAAGTGATCAGCTCAGGTTTTTCAAAAATTTCGTCCTAAAATCCAAAGTTCTCCATTTTTTGAACTATTCAGCTAAATAGAGCACAAAATTCTACACAAACCTGTGTCTTCATTGCTTTGATTCATCATCGGATGCTTGAGTTTTTTAATCAAAACCTACCTTTTCATTTTGACAGATGTCGCCTTTTCCCTGCGTATTTCATTCCCGTGGTATTTTGCTTATAAATTCATTTTACAAAGGTCTAGCAAGTCAGGAATCACCTAGTTTTCCCTTCTAAGCCATTTCCACGCGAACTTATACGCAAAATACCACGGGAATGAAATACACGGGGAAAAGGCGACATCTATCAAAATGAAAAGGTTGGTTTTGGTTTAAAATCTCAAGCATCTGATGATGAATCAAAGCAATGAAGACACAGTTTTGTGTAGAATTTTGCGCTCTATTTAGCTGACCAGTTCAAAAAATGGAGAACTTTGAGTTTCAGGGGGAAAGTTTTGAAAAACCTGAGCTGATCACTTTTTCCAAACCTTTTCTTTGTGTAAAAACCCTGAAAAACCTAATTATTTTCAAACTTTAAATACATCATCTAATGTAGTTTTTTACACTCTTTCTTTTGGTTTATAACATATTTGGCTAGAATTTACTTTGAGGGAGTATATCGTTCTTGTTTTGGACCTGTACGACCGTTTTCAGTAAAATTGGTTTTAGCGAGTGAAGACAAGATCAAAAGCTGAAAGCGATTTTAGCAATGGATAGCCTGTAAAATTCTCTATCGAACTACCATAGTTTGAATTTTTTTGACAAAAATTTCTTGATTAGGAAAAGGGAAATACTCACAATGAAAAAAACGCTTTTTCGTGTAAAAGTCTGTTTTTGATTTTCAAAACCCGGGACAAAAAGATCTAGCCACCTCCCATAGTACATCTTATAGCCTGTTGTTCATGCTATCTGCATCACCTCATAAATCAAATCTGGATCGCTTATCGTTCGGGAAAAAGACGAGAAAAAAAAAGTCCTAAACTTTTGTCCGGCAGTGTACATCCACACCCACCGCCACACCCACACCCTTCATTTACTTGATTATTTCGATACTCTATTCAATATGAACTGTTGGCGTACCACTTTATATATTATGAGTTATTACGGTTTTTGGTAGATATATTATTATACAAACTTAAGAATTAATCGTTAACCACGATGTAACCGGTGGCCCATCATAAATGTCTCTCTCAATGTTTTGGCTATAACTTTTTTTCTTTGTATCCTATAGAGCTGATTGTTTTTCTAAAAGATGCGCCGTGAAATTCTCTACAAAACAGTAATCAAAAATATTCCTGAAGAAAGTTAAGAGAAAAAATTAAACGAAGATTATCCAACACATAAAAAGTACCCAGCTTTCAAAGCTAACAAGTGTCCCATGAACGGTCGGAGTTTGTACTTCTTTTTTTCATCATCTAGTAAGTTTATCTTAAAAAGACAGTATATCAGAAGATGCAGGGTGAAACGCTCTACGTGTTACATTAAAAACCTTATGCACTCTTTCTTTCAAAGTGAGAAAAACTTTGTCCGACCAATTTTAGATGCTACGAAAAGATCATTTATTGGTCTCACGGAACGTTGCTTATTTTAAATAACAAAATGTGCATTTACATAAAATAAATTGTTGTTTGTAAATTGTAGAGCTTTTCACGCTGCATCTTCTGGTATATTTTCTTTTCTTTTAATAAAACATATTAGGGAATAAAAAGGTGAAATAACAAAAAAAAACGAATTCGTAGTGTATCAAAAAATGATCTTGTTCGCAGTCTTAAAAATTAGTCGCATAGAATTTCGTTTATTTTGATAACAAAGGATACATATATTAAATAAGATTTTTAATGTAACATGTAGAGCTTTTCACGCTGTATCTTCTCATATACTATCCTTTTAAAATAAACTTACTAGATGATGAACAAAAAAGATAGAAACTTCGACCATGCACTATGAAACACTCGTTAGGTTTGAAAGTTGGGTAGTTTTTATGCGTTCGATAATCTTCGTTTAATTTTTTTCCTTAGCTTTCTTCAGGAATAGGTTTGATTACTGTTTTGTAGAGAATTTCACGGTGCATCTTTTGGAAAAACAATCAGCTCTATAGGACACAAGGAAAAAAAAGTTATAGCCAAAACATTGAGGGACATTTATTCTGGGCCACCCGTTAATTTAGGTATTACTGAGCTATTCTTGTGTATTGATATGAATTATTTTGCAGAATGATTAATCCAATATAAAAAAAAACATTGAATAATCTGACAGTAAGGAAACCATTCAAAATACTATATCATTTGATTTGATTTATCAAGACTGTCGTGAATCATTCGATATTTATTTAAAGTCACTTTTATAGAAGTAAGTGTCAACTCTCCTTTATTTTTAAACACATATTGGAAAACGAAAACAAAATGTCTTTACAACCGTTTTTCCTGACATAAACAATATTGAAAACAATCGGATGATACTGAACAATGTCCTGATGCATGACCTGCTTTAATACATAAATTATTGCAATCATCATGCTCTTGATGTGTTACTTCATTTGCATTATCAACTTGCGTGCATTTTGAAGGTTCATTGTGTAAACACGTATCAGCAAATACAGTGAAATTTTGTAATATTAATAAGAAAGCAAAGCAGAGTATTAAAAAAAGAATCAATCGATTCATTATTTTATCGTATATATATATATCTAAAAAACAAAGATCAAGTAAAACTGAAAACAAGAAAGTATTCTTTAATCAAACTATTGGCTTCTTACTATAAATACAAGCTTTTATCGAATTCAAACTAGGCTTATATGTACGTTCGTTATCAATTTAAAAAATTATCAAATGGCCTTCTGAATAAACATAGATCAAAAGGAAAGTGCGCACATGTCATATCTATCATAGAAAAAAAAAGAATACAAGGAGTGCAAATCGATAAAAGCTTGTATTTATAGTAAGAAGCCAATAGTTT
>CAJNSZ010002679.1:0-14239 GCA_905329745.1 Rotaria sp. Silwood2
AGAGTTCCATTTAAAATCAAACTTCAATGCTTTTAATTAAATTTTAAAATAGGCTTTAAATGTATATCGCTATTTTATTTTTGAAAAACCATTATATTCTGAAGAAAGATTCGTAAGAGTCTAAAGAAAAATTTCGTTGAAGCGATTAATTAGATAACATTCTAAAATAAATCATTTAATTCAATCAATGTATTCTGTACAATACATGTGCGACGAATTGAATGCGACGAATTGTCGTGCGACGAATTGATCGCGACGAATTGTCGTGCGACGAATTGATCGGTCACCCATTATTCATTTACAGAAGAGAGTTTTCAGTAATTGATAATAAAATCTGGATTTTTTTAATATAGTTTGATAATACAGATATCTAAAATGTGCTGTAAGATTTCTAGCTAATGATTAGTGCTATGTATATGGCTTGTAATTCTTGATTTATATGAATACCTTAATGGTATTTTTTTTAAATGGAGACTTGGAGACCTTGAATGATTAGTTAAAGGTTTTGAAAAAATGTTATTTCTTCAAGTATCATAATGATTTTTTTGTAAGCACTAATAGCATTGAAAATTGAATTTATTCTAGAAATATCATTATCAATTGTACATGATACATGATTATTCTTGATAAATTTTGTTTTGGATTTTTTGATAATACAGTAACAGACAACAATCATCAAGACAAATGAAAACTTTTTATCTTTTTGGGATGCAATGTGACTTTATTTGCTGAACTCCAGTGTAAATTTGTAATACTCCTAAATGTAAAATGTTGATCGTCTTGTTCATAAAAATGCTTTCGAAATTCATTTTTCAATGTCAATGAAGAAATAAAAATTAGTGTAGACATTACAGTTTGAATTAGTGAAAATAAGCTCATGTTGCGGCTAATAGCTACATACAAATTTGTTGAGTTAATACCTGCAATTTTCAAATTATCCCTAAAATTCAACGTTTCCTTATAAAAATGCTGGAACTGATAATAAAAACTATGACAAAAATCTCGATGTTTTCAAATTGATAGATAACATACTATTAGGATTAAACTTCTCAACATCTGGAAGAATGCTAACTCCTACAACAACCTCCTCCCATACGTTCTTCGAACCTAGGATCAAGATCCAGATAGAATTTTCTCAGTTTTTCTTTCCACGATTCAAGGTTCCATAAGTTTAGCATTACTCTTCTCAGTATTGTAGAACTGCTTCTTCTCGAAAAAAAACTCTTTCCAGGACTCTCAAAGTATTCGCATAAGAATCGTTGAAAAGTGCTTTTTTGTTGCATATGAAACTAGAAGAGCCTTTTTCTTGTTTAGAGTATGCTAGAGAAAGATATTCTCGAAAGTTTTATCAAGTTTTTTTCGAAGAAGAAGAATATCTTATTCATAGACAACGACGATAATGATTCTTTTTCTCGTTCATTGTAGTAATTCCCAATATTCCAGCTAATGCCAGATGGGCACAGAATGGTGTGACTGTTGCTGGAGGCCATGGAGAAGGCAATGCCACCAATCAACTCTACTACCCTTATGGTCTCTTCGTTGATGATGATCAAACAATAGTCATAGCTGACAACGACAATAGTCGTATCATCCAATGGAAGATGGGTGATACGAATGGACAAGTCATCGCTGGTGGCAATGGTCAAGGCAATCGATTGGATCAATTGTATTATTCAGTTGCTGTGTTAATTGACAAAGAGACTGATAGTCTCATTATATGTGATCACGACAATCGACGAGTCGTACGATGGTCTCGTCGTAGTGGCACAACTCAAGGGGAAATACTCATCGATAATATCGATTGTCGGGGATTGGCCATGGATGATCAGAGATATCTGTACATCTCTGACTACAGAAAACATGAGGTAAGACGATATCAAATCGGAGACAATAATGGAACTATTGTGGCTGGTGGCAATGGCTATGGTGCTGGTCTCAATCAACTCAGCTTGCCGACCTACATCTTTGTTGATCAACAACAGACTGTCTATGTGTCAGACACCGGCAATCTTCGTGTGATGAAATGGAATAAAGGTGCAAAAGAAGGAATTGTCGTTGCTGGAGGTCAAGGCAATGGGACTGCTCCGACACAATTGTACGGGCCGACTGGACTGTTTGTCGATATGTCGGGCACTATCTATGTGGCAGACTCGGGAAATCATCGAGTGATGCGTTGGCCTAAAGAAGCAAAACAAGGCACTGTTATTGTGGGTGGAAATGGTCAAGGAGCAGGAGCAAATCAGTTCAACGGTCTCGTCGATTTGTCCTTCGATCGGCAAGGCAATCTCTATGTCGTCGATGTGTTGGATCATCGTGTTCAACGATTTTCAATCGAATGAACTCATTACGACGGATATTTGTTTTTCCTTTCGAATAAATTTACGTTGAACTGATGAAAGCAATGCTTATTCTATCTGCGCACGCGCGACCAGGAGGGTGTGTTATAGCTATCACGAATACCAGGTATTTTTTGATTTTGCTGACTTCTATCTTATCAAGTGGGTGTGGGTGTGGGTGTGGGGTGGGTGTGGGGTGTGGGTGTGGGTGTGGGTGGGTGTGGGTTGGGTGTGGGTGTGGATGGGTGGGTATGGGCATTGTTCTTTTCCACACTCACGTCCTTATCCACATCCCACAGTCATACCCACTCCACCCTAAATTTTCAGTGTCTAAATGCATTCGAAAACATTGAAGGATATATTGGTTCAAAATTCTATATAATTCGACAACATTGTTGACAAAAATACGTGTTTTCTTTTAGTTTTAAAATGATGTTTCCGATTGATTTTTATTGTGCATTTGATACTTCATTGTTTCAATATAAATTCCTATAATAAATCTTTACTGAAAACTCATAAAGGCTCTCCGTATACCTTTGTATTAAGACTGGTTTGTCTGTAGCAAACGACATATAATACAGTAGGAATTTATCGTTTTCTTTTTCTTGATATAAATCCATGCGAAACAATAAATTAATTGAAGGCCACCTTAGTGGACCCCCAAGACCATAATTGATTTCCTTCTGGACAATGAGACGTGTAATAACGCAGGTGTGGGTATGAATGTCAAACAGAATCATGACCATTCGAATACTCAAATCTACAGTTAACAGACACACCTGCTTCCGCGAGCACCACCACATTCACTCTCACAACCATGATCAATTTTATTTTTTTTTTGATGAAGGTTTGTCGCTATGTATATTGCTTTCTCCCCGAACGATCTTCGAAAACTTTTTGTTGTAACTTAATGAAACTGAATGATGTAGATTATGGTTTTGCTTGTTAGTTTCTGGAACACACATAATTCCCCTTTCGTCAAGCTTAATAAGCTCTACGTTTCAGTCATCCACCCATACACAATTTCATGACGCTCCTGCTTCGTGAAATTATGCCCCTAGAGCATAAACCTGACTTTCCTTCACTTATATTTTCTTTCATATTGTGTAAAGAACATACAAAGCAGCATTAAGTTCTCGTATTTACTTTGTACATAAACTTGGTTTTATTGGAGAGAAAAAAAAAACATTCGTTTATGTAACAATCGTTGAAGGCAGCCTTGTTTGTCATTTCGTTCGAAAGGGTTATTTGGCAATGTACTTTTATTTTTTTTTATTTTTCTTCCATCGTTGTAGAAAGCAAAAGAGTTTTTTTGCTTTCAAGCCTACTTTCAAGGGATTCTATGATTATACAGCCTTTATCAACACTTACTGGATGGCTTATGAATGCACAAAATCAACATTTCATGCCTCCAGCTGCGTTTTTATGACTGTTTGTCTATAGAAAAAAAATCATGCCGCCTTCCTTTTAATAATAACACCACAGTTAGTTTTACCGTCCGTTCACCAATGCAGCACATTCGTTGTAATGAAAAGTTCGATGAGAAACTGGATTTCATATACTACCATTGTTCAAATGCTAGAAAGTGACCACTGAACAACCGTATGAAAATATTTCTCTGTAACAAACTGTTTCATTTACTTCTGCCACAACCAATAGAGTATGTATACTCAATACACTATTTCTTTTCAGAATCGAAATGAAGGTATGCGGCTATTCAAGGATATTGAATTCTAACCTACTGTTTCAGTCCAAAATTGTACTTCTTTGTTGCAAAGAAGTCAAACGAAGTTGAGCTAATAAAAATCCTTTGTTTCTCATCATACATTCATATTTTCTATAGGAATTCTGAAATATTAATGCTAGCTACTCCATCAAAAATTTGCAAGTATAATGTGCTGGAAGGACATTTAAAAATAACTAAAAAATTTTTGATTTGACGGAAGTAAACGTATACCTCTCGAAACACTTCTGTTATATTATCTAGTTATTTATAGCAAGATATAAGATCAACTATAATATACCATTATAATCACTAGATTGAGAATTAGGAACGCATTTGCTTGACTTTTAAAACTTTTTCCTGAAAATTTTTTGATCTTTATATATGAATAAAAGTCTTGAAGACCTTGCTAGATATAATAAAAGAAAGTTCTGAACAATTTTTTTCACCAAAAAAATAAAAGCTGATTTATTTTAGATTGAGCATTTTTTTTTCGTCATTTTATTTCAAGAGAATAGTGAAAAAATGAGTTCTATATTGATTTTGGTCTTCTTACTGAACTTTCTCTTCTAGTCATTCTCTAATGCATACTATATGTGTATTCGGATCTTCTGTTTCGTTATTCATGCGTTTTATTGAGTATTTCATTTTCTGTTTGGTTCTCTCATACGCGAGATTCGTTCGATTTAACGAAAAACATAGTTTGTTTAAAACTTGTTATCATTGAACTATTTATGCCTCGTTGATATTCTGATGCAGCTGTCTCGGTGGCAATGGCATTTTTAAGAACATTTGCATATTAATAAAGAAAACCGTTAAAAAATAAATTAGTGAATGTTTAACAGGTAGCTTTAATCAGATTTTTCTTTGACAGACAGACAATCTTAAAAAAATATTTCCTGCTGATATAATGTGCTGCGACAGCAACTGAATTTGATAAGTATGAATTAGTTAAATTTGTAGGCTACGTGATGTTTGACAACATAGTAGAAAATATCTACATTGCTTGATTTTATTCCAAATAGATAGTAGAGCTATAAAGTACTTGATGATATTGATAGAAGTCGAGAAATTATTTAAGTCAACTTTATAATCTATCGCATTTCTGAAAATACGCCTCAACACAATATCCTAAGAATTAGTTAGAATAGATGGATATAAACTCTGTGATACAATCCTTCTGACGTTATTTTCAACTTGGTCTTAACGAGAGAAGACTTGAGATTATTTGCAAACTAATATAGAGTTAAATTATAATCTCAAAACTAAAGCAAAATCGGATTAATTGCTCCGATTATTCGCTCATAATCTGTTCTTCCAAAATGAAACATTTTCTCAGTAAATATAAAGTTTCTTTTACTTTTATCTTCCCTTCTTCTATATTCCAGAATTAGAGCAAGCAGCACAAAAATATTCTGTACGCGTTTTATTTATTCTTAGATTTCATTGAGAAATCTATTGAATGAAATAATATTAGGCACAAATATGAAACAGTACAAAAGCAAACGAGTGAATCAATGTGATCAATCAGTGATAAAAATTAATGAAAGAATCATGAATAAAATTTCAACACGAAAAAGCACGTCCCAAACTTTTCTGAATTTTTTGGCCCTTCCTAGAAACTTATAGTGAATGAAAATATTTTAGTTAAGTGTTTCATAAACAATTGATGAATATGGTAAAATTACAAATACTATGTTGAATAATTAATCCTATGTAGGCTTGTAATTTATTTTTATGTCTCTAAAACAATTTTATAGAATACTAACATTACAATTTGGAATGTTCTACAGGCAACGCCAAGTTATATCGACAATGGTAGTTTTCTTAGCCATTCAATTTTTGAAAGAGTTTTTCAAATCGTACAATAATTGAAGAAAAGAACTCAATTAAATTGTACCCAAAGGGCCTTAGGTATATGATTAATAAGATGTATAGTGAATTCATGTTGTTCCAATAATATCGCTTGATACCGAAGTGACTTAATAAAACATATTAAATGTACTTCGACAAATATCTATATAATATACAACAAAGAATGTTTCCTTATAATGATAAACATTAATATTATTAAAACCACTTGATTTTAAAAAAATAACTGTACTATTCCCAATATGACTTATGAGGAAAAACCATGTCCAAGTTCAAAAAGATCTGCATTAGCTAGTATATTTCTAACTAAGAAATTTTCTGCGCGAGTAACACAATTGTTTGTTATTACTGCACATAGATCAAGAACTTTCGTAGCTTTTCTCATTTTTGAAATATATCGTCATCAGCTTTCAATATAAATAATATAGATTTTACTTCGAAATAGAATCAATCTAACTTTTAGATTTTCTTCTTAGCTGCTGTTCTGCGCATTTTATTTTCTCGACTTTAACAACGATAATAAATGAAAACTTTATATGAACTAAAATATCTTTATTATTTTTAGATAAAATATATTTCACTTTGTTCGTCATCGATTGTTTTGTATTAAAACAAGTTCTTTCAAATTATAACAAAATCACATTGATTAATCTGATATTAGGATTGATATATAGCTAACAGATAAATTGACTTGAGATTTAGAAAAAAAAGGAAAAGTTGTTTAAAATGTGAATACTAACACTAAAAGTATATAACCGAATGAATATTGGAGAGCATGCTAGTGAGTTGGTCGCATAGAATATTTTCTTTGTATTTCACTATTAGATGTAACATTTGAAAGTGCTTGCATAGAAATATAAGTTGTTTATAATATTAATAGACAAAACAAAAATATAAATACAATAAGTTTTACATACTGACAATATTGTAGCGACGAGCATTAATCTTTCTTGTATGAGTGATGATAGTTTGAATACAAAAAGAACTGCACATATGAAAGAAGTAGTACCACATGTAACTAAAATGAGGAGAGAACAGAAAAGAAAAAAAGGAAAAGCAAAAGAAAGTAATAAAGAGAATGCGTAGAAAAGAGACATGCTAATGGTTCTGCGTACATTTATTTTGTATAGAGCTACATCATTTCAATAAGCGATATTCGATCGATATTTTAACACAATTATTGGGGAAATACTAACCAAATTTATTGTTATTTTGTTTATCAAAAAATCATCCCAATGAAAGACTTTATTGTAAAAGAGTGAAGGTTTAAGGTTCGCTGTATGTATAGGTTTTAATCTTTTATCGAAATAGTCTTTAACTTAAATCAATCATGTTTTTTTGTTAGTCATATTGATAGAGGAGAAAAAAAGCAATGTAGATCAAGGAAATGTATACGTGAAAAAAAAATTGTTTAAACGTCTGAGTAGACATGAAAAGTTTTTTACCTAATCATTTTAGCTTTTTCAAAGACTCCTATTTATCATATACATCAATCTACTATTTGCTTTAATGATAATTTGCCTATAAAGCAATAGTGTTACTACTTTTATATTTATGCAAATATTTGATCGCACACTAATGAACCTTCTTGTTCTAAGTATTAATCATAAATGTGAGTTTTTATGTAGTAGACGATTTTATTATATAACATCCAGATCAGTTGTAAAAAGCTGGATCGAAATCACTAAGAAACATAACTCAGAGGTAGTCCAATATCTAAATTGGACATTTCTGATCATTTGTTTCTAAATATCGTCCATGTTCACTTTAAGATTTATTGATAGTTCATTTAGATAGTTAATGTTGGTATATTTACAGATATATCGTTTTGCACTTCTCGATAGATTGGTACAATTCTTGTGGAAAATAGACATTTCGGAAGACATTTCTCTTATTCTAACATCACTATGTGATTGATCTTTACAGTTTAAGAAGAACGAATTATCCACGTAGTCTCTTCAGTGTCTGTCTTCTCCATTTGAACATTCGAGTTTCATAATACAATCAATATTTCATTGCATTCGTTGCCAATTTTCACTTCATATTCCTTTCAATAATTTATGAAGGATGAAGTGAATTGTTCACGGTAGAAACTATAATTCTTCAGTTATTTCGTCTTTACCTGATAATACTTTATTGTCACTTAATTATTTGTTAAATAATTGTATCCATCGTGGATAAATGCAGGATAGATACAATCACAAGATTTTATCGTTATGATCATATATACCACTGGATTGCTTTATAGTTTCTATGGTAAAGCAACATTGAATTCTATTTCTCTTTTTCTTTCAATTTTCGTTAATTTTTCCTTAGCCGCTGCGATAAAACATATGTACGAAACATGTTCTCGCATGTCAAAACAAGAGACCCTTGATTACTATGTTGTAGTGCAATGAGCATGCACAATTACCCCTAATGTTCAAAAATGTAACAGCAGTTTTGAAGATAAATGGATGTTGTCAGGCATAGTTGTGTTATTATTTTCCCCATTTCCTTAGGACTGAACTTCAGAACCTATCAGCATACTATTCGTATAGAAATTGTACTACTAATTTTTGATCTCATGAGTTAACAAAAAGTATATGTTCAAAGGAGAAAGAAAGTACTAACAGATTAGATAATCATTTAAAATTACTGATTCGCGTTCCTTGACCGACGTATAACTTGTGTTCGTTACTAAGGATTAGTTTCAAAGCTGATGAAGAGATCAGCAATATTATATTTACTGAATTTTCTTTATTTCATGGAAATTTTTGCGATTCATCTAGCGATGGAAAGTTTTGATAATTCCGACAAAAAGTAGATCATCAATTAATAACTACATATCGATGTAGTTTTCTGGATTCTAAATCTCAAGCAACAGTGCATTTTTACATTCGCATAATATTGTGCGCATTTGAATACAGTTTAAATTTGTTAGTAGAATAAGTTAATCGATGGTCGAATAAAAGTATTAAAATTAGTCAACGATTATTAATCGAGATGTGACCGAAATCAAGACTTGCGTTATATTTTCTTTTAAAGTAGTTATAGTAAAATAGAAAGTCATTTGATTTTGTTCGTATGTACACTTTATTTGTTTTATAACTGATTCAAACTATATTTTTGACTTAGTACATATCGCACTAGTCAAGTGAAGCAGTCTACTATATATTTAATCTTTATGACTTCAATCGTTATATTTCGAACTGCTGTTGATCGTTTGCTTGTCCATTCTACTAACGAAAAATTCCTAGCTTCAAAAATTAATTCATGTAAATTAAATAAATCAATAGAAGTCGTGTAAAATGTGAGCATTTTGCGTTAATGATTGAAGAAGATTCTCATCATGTTCCACATTTACTGTCATAATAGTACATTCTTGGTTGCAAACAATATTGTGGTTGCTATTCACCAATTAAGGTTTAATCATCCATTTCTCATTTACTTTGACTAGATCAGGTGGAACAAAAATAATTGTTTGCCATATTTGTATCGATTAGTTGATTGCTGATAAAGGGTAAAAATATGTTTCTCAATGAATCATGAAAGGTATTCATGAGACGAGAATACGAGTAGTATGTAAATGAGCAAATAAAGCATATGGTATTTCTTTTCATGTTTTTAACTATTCACATCAATGTCCTAAAGTTTTAATTCATGTCTAAATAATTCCTCGACTTTTAAAGATCATTAATTGTCTATCAAGCTGAAGATAATGGAAGATCATAATAAAAGCTGTTAGCGCAATCCCTTGCGGGATTAAAAATGTGAAACACGATGGATCTGCTGCTACTAATTAAATGGAAATCGTTTTGTTCCATTTCTTTGCAATCCATTTGTAGCGAACCATTTACCTGATGGTTTAGAACTACAGTTTCTCTGTCACGGTCTGTGATGGGTCTAAAGCCTGTTTGTCAGGGTCTGTGATGGGTCCAAAGCCTGTCTGTCACGGTCTGTGATGAGTCCAAACCCTGTCTCTCACGGTCTGTGATGGGTCACGTGAGTATCTGTCACGGTCTGTGGGGAGGGGGGTGCAAAATTTCTACCCTATATACTTCAACACTCCTTTCAGATCGTGTTTCCCAAAACGGGAAAAATGAATATGGAAGATGTATATGCTCAACCTGAGCAAGTGAAAATTACTTTCAATGATACAGAGATGAATGATCGACGAAATATTAGAAGTATCTATGCCGATAACCAAAATAATTCATCGAACATGTTTGATATGGAACGTTCGAACTTGAATGGAAGACAAATACTTGATCCAAGACAAGTGGCAGTGGATTTAAAGAATTTTGAAAACACACCATTTAAGCTTATGACAAAAAATCGTCGAGTGGTAGAAGATACTATAGGGCAACAAAATCTTACTATTACGAATATCGTCAAATATATCGGAGAAGATAGTCGTCTTGTTGGATATGCCGACGAGGCATTGTTACCACTTCATGAAGCATGTGCTCCGTTAACTAAGATTATTCATAATATATCGTCCTACGTTAAATTGGCATTGAATGAAAGTATAAAGCAACCAGTCAATGGGCTGACGACCGACGAGAGTGCTTCAATTCGTCTCTACATGATGGAGTGGGAAGCATCACATCAAAGTCTCTATATGATGCTCAATTATGCACTTAACACGACTACTCGAGAGGGTGTTCTGCCATATTTCAAGTATATCAAACTGTTCTTGACTGCTCTTATCAAGCTACCATCTGCTTCATCGCAGATCGTGTGGCGAGGAGTAAATGAAGATTTAAGCAAGAAATTTCTACCTGGTAGCATCATAACATGGTGGACATTTTCATCATGTACAGCTACAATGGCTGCACTCGAAAATAACATCTACTTAAATACTACTGGAGTACGAACAATTCTCGCCATTGAAAATATCAATGGTCGCGTCATAAGTGCTCAGTCACATTCTCCGAACGAAGATGAAACTCTTCTGCTGCCTGGTACTCAAATGGTCGTTCAATCACAATCAAGTCCGGCACCAAATCTTCACATTATTCATTTAAAACAAATAATACCTGACGAAACTCTTCTACAGCCTCCTTTTAAAGGTATATTAAAGAACTCTAAGCATATCTTTTCAATTAGTATTTTTTAAATATTTAGATGCATATCTTTATCCAAAAGTTAGGTAAGTCTCTGAATGTCTTCATCTATCTTCTACTTAGTCAGAGATTTTCATTAGATTTACAAGTCGACCGCACTGCAAGAAGGAAATCATCATTCCAATTTGCTTATTGATCATAATTATTATTATAGCCGTTATTCTTGGCTGTGTTTTTGGGTTAAGATCGAACAAAACGACAGGTAAAATACTTTTTAATAGATAAAGAAGTAATGAGCGAACAATATTTTGCTTCATAAAACCTATTTCTATTTGTAGTAGCTAATTTATTAAATGAAAAATGTTAATTGAAACCGAGATTGAATACTATCTTGTTAGCCTTGACCTATCCAGTTTGAGATTATATAATACACCCTATCTATTTTTCTTTTATCTTGGCATTATCATCAATAACATTTGACTTTGACGAATTTGAATCTGTTGAGTTCCTCATAAAGAGAAAACAGGATGCGAGAAAGCAAATTTTGAAAAATATTCATCATCTTCAATTACTGATTGATTGAGATTCTCGAAAAATTGACTTCTGGAAGAGGTTTACCAAATATACAATCTATCAGAAGTGTCTCAAAAAGAAATTCATCAAATGAATCTACCTTACATAAAAGAATAGAAGCGAATTTAGCTATAAAAGTTAACAGTGTACGCACGATACATGTAATAGTGCATATCTTCTAAGTTAATTCGCTTTTTACGAACAGTTTATGAATGATGAACACGCCTTTAGTATGGTACTGTGAAGTAACTTTTTCTATAAGTGAATCAATCAACCCAGTGATTCACTCCTACGAAACATAAATTACACACAATAAATTCATGGGTCTGATAGAGTCGTCCGACGTAAGCATGAGACGTTATCATGATGAGTCCATTTCAGACTCATTAAAAATTTTAAATGTATATATGAATGTGTATTCGTCATGCTTGAATTGTATATGAAATCTCAAGATCATACATTGATGGTTTCTTCAGTTCACATACATTTTCAGTAGTTTCCATCTGACAATTCTAAAAAAAGAATTCCTTGCGATGAATATATGATATATTGATAGTCCGTTGCTGTTACCATTATGTAAGTGTCGGTAAATTCTTCCATGACCAATTACTTCCTGGCATTAAGAACAATTCGCTCCACTACTCCGAAGACACGAGTACATATAATGGCTTTCTTCAGATCTCAAAGACTAAATGAGCTTAAATACTATTGTTGTTCATTAGAATATGGGACTCGATTCTCAGTGCACGTTGGGAGCCATAGATAAAAAAAGACATTAAAATTCATTTAGTTCTTGAGATATAAACCAAATGAAAATGTTTACTTGATTTTCAATTACTATTTTTATCATCGGTTTCAATTAATAAATATTCATAGATAGCAACCAGATTTATCACTATAAACAGTTACTAATTATTATTTAGCTGAAGTGAATTATGGCGAAGTAAGAAAGTCTATTACTGCTTTACTGAATGAGTCAGATTACGACGACGGAAGCTATGGCCCGCTATTTGTTCGTCTGGCTTGGCATGCAAGTGGTACATACTCTCGTGTGGATTCAACTGGTGGCTCCAATGGTGGATGTATACGCTTAGAACCTCAAAATTCTTGGGAGGCTAATAAAGGTAAATATCTTCATAACTTTGTCCGATATCTCCTAAAATTTCGGACAAGTCTTTGATTCCAGTGAATGTAAAATATCGAATGTGGCATGAAATTTTAAGAGAAAAATCTTGCAGCTACTGAGCAATATGTTTTACATAGAAAAAGATATTACCTAAAGAATAGTACACTTCATCAAGCAAAGAAAAAAGTTAGGAATGTGAAAGACTTCTCTATTGGAGTCTTAATTCAAAACAAACATTCCAGACGTTACTATGAAATTCTTATTCAATATTTTTTTAAAGTCGGTAAAATATGTGAAACAGTATTTATACTATGAAAAATAATTCTTTTAAATGTTTACTGTTTTTTTTTTCTTCAGTTTTTCAGAAAAAGAAGAATGTTCTTAAACATTCAGAACTAAAACTCATTAATAATGTTTCATTCGCATTCACCTTGTAGGTTTGAATATAGCAAGAGATCGTCTGGCAAGTGTTTATCGTGCTTATCCTGGCTTAACCTATGCAGATTTGTACACGTTAGCTGGTGTTGTCGCCATCGAAAATATGGGCGGCCCAATCATCAAATGGCGAAGTGGACGGGTTGACTATAGCGATGGGAGTAAATCACCACCTGGCGGTCGTTTACCAGATGCTTCAAAAGGGGCTCAGCACATTCGAGATGTTTTCTATCGAATGGGTTTTAATGATAGTGAACTTGTTGCTTTGATTGGTGCTCATTCTATGGGACGATGTCACATAGAGCGAAGTGGTTATGACGGAGACTGGACATCAAGAACGACTACATTTTCAAATGATTTTTTTCATCTTTTATCGCAAGAACAATGCGAGGAACGTAATTGGAATGGTTCAAGACAGTTCGAAGATGTGAGATCACGAAGTTTTCTGATGTTACCAACTGATATGGCGTTGTTTCAAGATCCTGATTTTAAACAATATGTTCTAGATTACGCCAACGATCAAAATCTTTTCAGCAAGAATTTTGCATCTGCCTTCGGGAAATTATTAGAACTGGGAGTAAACTTCCCTAAAAACAGTTGAATTTGTCTTATAAGAGTGAACAATGAAATCACAGCTATTGACATATATTTTGAACGCATAAAATCAATCTTTTAGTCTTAAATTTTCATTTTCAACAATCGATTTAATCACATAATAAATTCGACAATGAATAAATTGGTTTGAATTTAAAAAATCTTAAACAAAATACAGCTGCTAGTTTTGTTACTTCATTTAGTACTATCTATTGACACATGAAAAATTTTACAAGAATTAAAAAAGAATAAATGAGCTAAGATGATCAGCAAGCATCTTTGAAAAATTGAGAGAACATAGAGTTCAGTTAGAATAAGAATCAGAATAGAAGCTATAATAACCTAATAATACGTGATTAGTATCTTAATGACACATTGCCACATAAGGGTTTGGTTTGGAAGACTGATGGACAATTTAGAAAGTAAGATAAAAAATTCACATATTCGAAAGTACGTGTATGCATCTCAGAAGTTCATCAATGTACTACTAGTTGATACAGAAATAAATATGTAGTGAACAGTGTGATTATCT
>CAJNSZ010002680.1:0-14238 GCA_905329745.1 Rotaria sp. Silwood2
GGTTCGGTTCGACTCGAACCGAACCGAACCGTCTTAGTTCGGTTCGAGTTCGGTTCGTTTTCGGGCTCTGTGTTAGACTGATTAATACACCAGTATTTGGTTCAGATATAAGTCTACACATAACAGCTATAAATCACTGGTTCTATTAGTGAATATTTTCAAATGATCCGATCTAATTTAAAACTTTTTAATCTGGCTTGAAAATCAAATAAACATTTCCACGACATGATTTCTGTCGCAAATAAGGACCTTAGTAGCCTGCAACTGGGGCCTGCAAGGGGTGGGTGTAGATGAAGAGTAGATCCTCAACCATACTCACACCAACAATCAAACGCTCACCCACCCTCACTCTCGATATTTGGATTTCCACAACATCTATTCATAATAGCCAAAACATACTTCATTCGAACTGTAGACTGACAAAAAAACTATTCAGATTCAGGCAAGTGGTTAAACAACGTGATTTTTAATTGTTCTTCTTGATCTGCATCGATAATCTGTTTTTTTTTCATTCTAAACCAATCAGGAAAACATTGTTACATATTATGATGATAAAAGGATTCAGTTGAGATAGAATTACTTGATCGAAACTAATTAAATCATTCTTACATATTTTCTGCAGAATAATAATAATATCTAATATCGAAATATAGATTTTCATTTTGTTTTCAAATATGATCATCATATCCTTTATTCATTCATTCCAATATTTTTTTCGAAATAAAAATCTAATTCCTAAATTTTTTTCAAACTATAGTAGATAAAACAAATGACATCTTCAAAAAATTAAGATTCAATCAATAGATTGAACATTTTAAATTTATTTATTATTAACATTACAAACACAAAGATCACCAACAGACGAAATAATATGATGATCAGTAGGAATATGATCTCCAACAAATATAAAATCATGACTTGTATTAATATGAAGACCACCGAAAATATTAACTTTATGAACAACATGATGACCACCAAAAATAGGATCATCAAAAGTAGAACCAGAACCACGACTAATACTAGTGCATGTTGCACCATCAATACGCTCATAAAGGTTCCATAAATGGTTACGACGCCAACGCTTCCAATCATCGTTATTCCAACTTTGATAGTTACGTATCCAATCCCAAGTTGGTGCATCGCCGGTAAAACGCCAATCAAGACATTTACCGCATGTTAGACAAGTACGACCGTTACAGGCAAGTTTCTTTGAAGTAATCTCTGTAGGAGATTGTTGAACTTCTAAATAAAAATTCACAAATTTACAGAAATTGTGGAGTTATTATAGTCTAAAAGTACTTTAATATTTTTTGTATATAGTAATAGTTTAAAACAATGTTCTATCTTTTAATCATATTTGATTATTCTTCAATTAATATTATGACAATAAAGTTTCAATATGGCCTCTTTTAATTATAATATGCGACAATTATTTTAGCTCAAATTTTTTTCGACATGTATTTATATCTTGATCTTTTTTTCTCGACTTTTCTAATACTTAGCCGTCTAGAAACGTAGTTATGCCATTGTGTGTAAATAATCAATGCGAATACTCTGAACATTTGATGAACCTATGTGTTCATTTCTACCATGTTTTTGTCAATATATTTGAGTTGCTCTAGGTAATAATGATCAAGCTTGTGAGTGACATATGTAATCCTGAGCTTTTTTAATTTTTGGACCACATTTCTCTGTAGTTAGATTCACTAACTGGATCATTTTTTATCTTTCTATTTTAGGACAAAAATAAGTAACTGAAAGTATGCTCTTATGCATTCTCGTCCTATGAGCAGAGTTACAGCACAAAGAAACATTTCATCCTCTGATGGGTGATATTCAACATGTTTTCTATGCTCGCTTTGCATATAAAGTATTTTTGATTGTAAAACTTCGATTGACAAACTGCATGAAGAGAGATAGTACTTGCTGAACTCTAAGTTGTCTTCTCGATATACATATAAACAACGAATCGATGAGAATAGAGTTTGAAGTTTTTTCTATCTATTTAGAGTAAAACTACAATTAAAGCAATATATCCATCGTATGCTACTTTTCTATTCAACTGCATTAGAATAAAAAAGAATCATTGATAAAAATAAGATAAGGAACTGAACATAGAATGTATTGTATGGCCTTACCTTTTGCTTCAGTTGTTGCCATGTCGAATATTCAATTACTTTGACGGCGAATAGATTATTAAATATCTGAAAAACACTAAGTTAGAAAAATACATTAACATTATTCGATCTTGCTTCAAATGCGTAACAATCGAGTTTTACACATCGAGAATGATCTGTGTATTTTCTCATTTCGATAGGTATCATTTGAAGCAAAGTTGTATTATCATGTGATAATAGTGTATAATTTTTATTTGTGGATTCAATATCGATGTATTCTTTCTTTTCGTTGAAAGAAACACATTTCGTTACTCGTACATTGAATATTTGAGATAATTACGGTTTTGAGAACAATTTGCTGGTTTCTAATTTGAATTAGAGTGAAATGATGACAGTATTATACAGATATGGACAACTCCGACTATTTTTCGCTCCTACTGTAATCACTTACGAGTCGTAACTGTTCATCTCTGGTATAAAATCGGCTTGAAGAGTATGCATACTTTTAATTTCATTCTCATGCTTATCTCGACTACAACAAACAAAAAGAACAAAAGAAAACTGTAAAATAGTGTCTTGCACACACACAATCTACTGATGCTTTTACTATTTATATGTATTGCATTAATGTATTTGAATGAAAATTACTCAAGGTAAATAACCACAATGTAAGAGGAAAAAACCTGGGCTATAAAGATAAGAAATATGCTGAATGTAAGGAAAAAATATACTAACAAGGAACAAATACGCCCTAAGATGTATTATCTTGAGAATGTGGTTGTGAAAGAAAAAAAATATACCCTCATCCACTCTCAAGTTTAATAAGCAATATATTCGTTCTTTTCTTCTCTTTACCTTTGTTTGGTTGATAAATAAACATTCAGTTATTCATTAACGTGGGATTGTTTTTCTTGTCTCGAAGCTGTCTCTTCTGACGTAATGAAAACTACTCAAACTAATTATGCAAGCGAAAAAAAGCTTATGACTGAAGTAAATATTAACAAGCATATTTGCATGTGATGCTGTTTATTTCTCAATTTTTTATTATACGTTTTCTGATTGTGTAAGATGGTGAAAATATTTTTGTGCATGATGCAGTAGCCGATATGTGTCATAGTGTTTAATCCCAGGGCACTTGCATGGGATGAATGAACCGTTGTTAATGACTTTTCTCTGTTTTCCTCATACACTTTTAGCATTATAAAAAAAGATGCATTGTCGAATGTATATGATGGAAAACAAACTTTACGGTTTATTAAGCCTATATATAACCTGAAAAGTTTTTCTCCTAAATACAGGTTTCTATATTATATAATTTTCTTTAGAGTGAATATGTCTTATCCAGGAAAAAACAATATTTTGCTCCTAATAAATGATAGCTTGGCTAGGCTATCATTGTGTAAACATTTTCTGTGTACACTATTGCAAATAAGGACACATTATATTGATTCTTCAGTGTTTTTACTGAATATTCACAGGTTTTACCATTAGCTACAGACTCTTCCATCGAAAACATGCATAGAATTGAATTAGTATACATGAAGGGTGGGTGAGAGCGGGTGAGGGTAAAGGTGAGGAGTGTAGGTGAAGAAGAGACACCCACACCCTACTTCTGAAAAACTCCTTTTTTTACAGAGTAGATTGTCCGGCATATGATGGAAAAGTTCGATAGGAAATCTGAACAGAGGCACAGTAAATTTGTTGAACATTGATGTTGTTTTTTACTTGAAATGTCTATTTCATTCAGGATTGCCATACGCACCTCATTTTGAGGTACAATATTCTATTTTGACATTTTTTATCCCGAAAAATTTGTACTTTCAAGGTACATATTTTGTACTCTGTTTGGATTTGTCAGTTTTTCTTATCATAAATTGGTCTTTTTCTTAAAATGAAAAATGTTTCTGAATAGAACTTGTATCATTTTTGCACGAAGAATTTTAGTGAAGAGCATTATTAGTCAGTTGATCAAGAATATTTATATTCTTTTTGTTCATTTAGTTTTGCCTTAACCTCTTCTGTTCTGCATGCTATGCTTGCTTTTACTCCAGAACTCGAAACTAAAGTCTATGAGCCATTTGGTTTTTTCTCTTTGTTTGATTATTTTTTTTTGTATCATATTTAATCGACACATACTATTTATAAAGTTAGTTTAGATTTAAGCTTTTATTGAATGGATGATCGCATTAATTTTTATTCAGAATTCACCGAAGAAGGTGAAATACAAACATTGAAGAGTCTGACCTAGAAACAATAGCAATAAGAAGAATCGAGTAGTTCTACTAAAAACTGAATATATAGTTTTACCTTTATAGAGGAACTTGATATGCTTGTATTTCTCACACAACGCGAACATTAGAAGGAATCATTTTGGACTTTTTCTTTAAGCCCTGTTATCAGGCAAAATATGATCTGAAACAGAAGATATCATATTAATGATATTTCCTATTTGGTTCTCTTCAAGTTTGTACAGGTTATTGATCATTATACTTCATTCGTATGACCTCTTCATGGTGTAACAATTCTCCGTCTATTCTCTCATGTGTGATCACTTCTTCTCCTGTATTAGATGTATGTGATAAAAGGAAAAGAACAGTTATGAATGTTCAGATGATACAAGACACTGTCGTATCGAAAGACAAAGGCAGTCACTTTCACAATTGGTCACATAGTTCCACTATTCTTTCTCTTAAATCAAAGATAACCGGTTGTGAACAACAGTTTATGAAGAAAAATCACGATTAGATGCGCAATTTATATTCATCGATCACTATAGAAGTTTTTTGTTTTTTTTAAATCATATGCATCAAATCAGCGAACAAAGTAGATTTAAGTCTAAAAATTATTTAATTTAATTAGCCGTGTTAATAAATAAAAACAAAGTGAAAACAGAGTCGATCATTTGGCAGAGTATTATTGATTCTGCAGAGGAGTAATAGTTTTTCGATACGTTGCTCAATATAAGTGAGAATATGTTAGTAAGTTATTAGCGTTCATAGATATCACTCTATGACAGTAACTTTGCTTACTATTTGTTATTGGTTTTGCTCTTTCCTCTTTAAGTGTGTGGGTGTCTATGTGTAGCTGTAAGTGGTTGTCACTGGGTTTGCGGGTCTGCGTAAATATTTCAAGAGAATACTGACACCCATCCAAATTCATCGATCCTAGGATACAATTTTTACAATAATCAATGCTTGAGTATTCAAATGACAATCATAACCACTGGTACTTTATTTATTCGACCAATTCTTGTGAACAAACGAGAATGTTGCCGTCTCAATTCCGATAATTGATGAACACGAAATAATAAGAAACATTTACAACGAAAATATGATCAAAAAGCTTGAATCATGTTTCTTGTTAAAATGTTTATTCATATTATTGCAGCAACATTTTGGATTATTTTTAGTATTAACAATGATATTTCACTCAATATTTTAAATAAGGCAACTAACCGTTTAATTATACAATGATTTATGCATCTTTTTTTACACATTGAACAATTCTCTTCATTATTCTAGTAATGACCAAAAAACAATTGTCATATCTTGTTTCTCTTGGTGTAGAATTATTTCAGATTTGATTGAAAATATGTTTACATGAGCATGACCGTTCAAGTCTGCTTTTTTTGAATGGAACATTAGCGAGTGTGGGTGTGGGTGGGTGTGGATGTCGGTATGTAAGGCTAGTATAGTTCTGGCTGTCAGCCACCTTACTATTGCCACTCACACCCACACACCCTATTTCACTCCTCTTACGGTGGATGATTATTTCTAGTCTTTTCGATTCAAAAGAATATAGATATGATAATCATTAGGTGAGGATTGATACCAAGAAGAAAGGTTTTTCTATTGTCGGACATGTACTCTGATGAAAGAATTGATCGATGCAGATAGATCAACTCTGCAAGTTAAAATGCGAAAATTCATCGAAAAATATATGACAGAAGTAATAATCCACTGATGCTGTCAATGTGTTCATATCTGTGATATATGAATAAGAATGAATCAAAATAACAAAAGCGAAGTTTTTTTCCGTTTGAACTATTGGAAAATGATTCAAAAATGAATCGAAATGGCATGAGGATCTTTTAAGCTCTTTGTTTATCAGTTGCAGTTTTTTTTCTCTCTATTTCGAGATAACTTATTCAAAAAAAGGTATAGATTGAGATCAGCATTTTTATTTGATCAACAGAATGAACATATTAACAATGAACACATAAATGATCAAAATCTACTTTGTTCGAACACGTGTTATCCATCAATAAAAAAATGAGAGTCAAATGTTCGTTTTTCAATTTCGATCTGTACAATACAGCTAATTCAATACGATACAATTCATTTAATGTGCATGAAAACGATCAATGAACAATGGAAAATCTTCGTCAGAGCATGAATTTGTTAGGTTTGATATTTTCTCTAATTCAATATGCTATTGAACAAAGATGATTTCAAACTATCACTCAATATCTTGTTTATTACAGGATAATCACAGCTATATATACGATAATGAACAAGACACTAAGTTGGAAAAATACGTACAAGATATAAGGAAAAATGACATATATATGTATAACAGAGAGGAAAAGAAAATGATTCATATCGTGTCCTAACAAATTTATGCAAATTGACTCTACTGTTATTATTATGAAGTTGTGTTCTGTTTTCTAACTTGTCTATTAAGAATGAAATAATTGTATTTAACTTTATCACATATTCAAGTACATATTCTTGAATTAAGGCAAAAAATTTCATTTTATAAAATGTTTCTTGATGTAAAGTCTTTCTCTCTTTAGCTTTAATAAAACTGCACTTATTTTCTTCGCCTTTTCCGTCATTATTGCTACTCGTATTTTTTGAGATATTCTAATTTTTGTTTGTTCTTCTTTTTGTCTTCTCATTTTTCTTTGTACTTATTCGGGTTATTTCATTTCAAGTAATCTAAAGTCTTAGCATGAATTCCGAAGCACAGAAAATGCTGAAAAAGAAGCAGATGTCTTTATCTTTGTGAAACTAACTTACTTTATTCTTTTTGTTGAAGGAAAAGAACTGACATAAACATATTTGTAACATATATATATATAACTTATCCGTTGCTATCTTCTTTGTTTTAATTTATAAGACTTTTGCTTTTTCTCTTCTACTATGAATGACAAAGATAAACATATGTAATTTCACAAGCAGACGAAATTCTCGTATCTCTCTGTCGATATAAAAGTATATTTCTGTAGCCAGAATTTAAAATTATTTGTACCGATATCATTCTGCCTAATAAACATCAAATTCAATCACTTGTTTTATCAAATCTATTCATTATCGATTACTTTTTTTTCATCAATAGAAAATATTTCAAAATTTTTTCAACTTCAAGCGTTTACTCTTAATACGATTGAGTTAACAAATCTCGAAAAGCTTCTTACAAGTTTAGCTGTTTTACCTAGTCTATCTTCATTAATTATTTCTACTAGTCCTCATGCAAATATAAACACTTTCTGGAATTTGATATTCCAGTTATCAGTGCCAAAAATATTGCAAAATTTCTGACGATACCACTTATGCGATATATCTGCCCATATCTATCAATAGAGTCAGTTCTATTGAACATCTGGTTATGAATAGCAAATTCTATTGCACTGACATTGATGCTATTTTATCATGTGTTCCTCAACTTCGTCGTTTATCAATCAGTTGTCTGCATCCCGGTTATAGAAACAAAAATCATGTACTTCAGTTTGCTTTAAACAATTTAACGCATGTATCTCTCAGATTAGATCAATATCCATTTCATCAATTTGAAACATTTGTTAAAGATTATCTTAGCCAAGTAAAAGTATTGCGTATTTCATCAAACCATGGTTTAATATATTTAAATGCCGAACGATGGGAAAAATTGATTGTAACTCACATGCCATCTTGAGAAATCTTCGATTTACAACATATATCCACAATACTCTATGATGATAAAGAGAAAATGATGTATGAGGATTTATTTATAAAGTTCAGTTCTTCATTTTGGATTGAACGACAATGGTTCTTTGCATATGATACTAATTTTGGATTGCATCCACGTCAAATCTTCTATTCAATTCAGCTATATAGGTAAAAGAATGAATTTTGTTAAATATAAGGTATCCATTTTATTTTTATTCCTTAAGAAGAAAATACTTCACATTAATCGGTCAGTTCAATGCAGATAAATATCCATCTCAAATAGAAAACTATGTTTGATTCAGTGCATCTTGTTATTATCCAAGATGAAAGGATGATAGGCAATTGCTCAAAGTTTTCCTCAAAGCCAATGAACTCACTATTTCCGATCAACATACAGATCGTACTAAACGATCTGCGATTGTTAGCATCGATCGCATCATTCCCTTGATACAACTTACTAAACTAACGATTGATTGTCATCATGGTCTTTCGATAAAGTGATCGATTTGTTATATGTGGCACTTAATGTGCATACATTAGTGTTAAAACGTGCATTAACCGTACGAACGGATTATTTTTCATTGCAACAAAGTGAAAAGTTCGAATTGATATCAAATAATAATAAAATTAAAAAAGTCAGTATTTCGTTTTATGCTTCATTACATAATGTTCAACTCTTGATGAATCTCTGTCCTAAAGTACAACAACTTACTTTTGGCACTTCTGATAGTTATCTTGAATCAACTACGCGTTTTTTAATATCAGAAATTAAGAGTAACTAATTCTTATCTATCTTCAATATGCATTTTTGCTATGAATAGCATTACCAATGAAAAACTAAAAGCTCGAATTGAATCGAAAAAACTTATTCATGATTATTCAATAAACATTACCGGTCTAACATTCAATCTTTGACGGTGACGTTCCTTATTAATGATGTCTTTTTGTTTGACTCATATTCTATTTGAAGCAAAATAAACTATAAATAATTTTATCTTTTTGAGCTTAGAGAAGAATTACTAAAAGCTAAACGTGAAGTAGTTTAATTGAGGTATGAATAATACTAGTTGAAATCATAGCATATTCTTCTAGAATACAGGCTGCATTTTTCTTTTCTTCAATAAAATTTCCTTGTTCTTCTTGTGATATTCTGTATATTCACTTGTCATCTTTCACATAAAAGTAGATGTATACAAGTTTATAGGCTATTACAATCCAGTAACATTAATTGTATATGACATGTACGCAGTGATGTTCCGAAGAGGAAAAACTTGGGGAGGGAGGCAGACGAGAGGGCGACGAATTGTTCGCAAGTTTCCGAAACATTTTGTGAAAATTGTCGAAATTTATAAAAACTTGTCGAACATTTGTCAAAAATTTTTCAAAAATGTTAAAAATCGTCAAGCAAAAAACATGAAATTTTCGAAGAGTAGGGGGGGGGTGTCATTAGAAAAGTAATCGATGCTCTAGGTATCACAGTAATATGTGTTCATATTATGTTAAAGTAAATCGCCACCAGAAAGTCACAGATGCAATATTGCAACCCTCAAGTTGTTGAGTACGTAGACACTGCATAATAATTGATGCTAATTCACTAACACCTAAGTGCTAGTTATTCTAATACAAAATAATACTATACAATTAAGATTAGTTTGATACTAATGCTAATACAATACACTTAATATAAAGCGATATGTAGTCCTGCCAAGTATGAACATTCATATTAATAGTAACTTAACACTAATGCTGAAGTATTCAATTATTTCTTCAACCCTAATAGAAAAGAAAAAATATTAGAATTTTTTAAATATTACATGAGAGAGTTAATATAATTGAACTCTTTTGAGTTTGTTTAGATTGAAACTAGAACATAAATATGCATAGACTGTGTAGTTGAGAAAATACCACTGGTTTTTAGTCCAAGAAATAAAACAATGGAAAAATCGATGAGTTTCATATGAAAAAAAAACACATTTTTGATGATGGAATAATAAAACAATCTCATGTTGATGTTTATACTTAAACATCAACATTATAAAACGAGACTGATGAAAATGTTGATTTTAATCAATGATAATGGAAAAAATCAATTTTTTTTAATGTTCATTCCACTATTTTCATGATAATATTTTTCATTTTTAATTCATTGAAATGTCAAGTTGTATTTTTTTTTATTATACATCGTGTTCAAATAAAGTCTCCTTCATTCTGTTGATGTCTAATCTATTCTCAAACAATTATTTATACTAGCAATCTGTTTCAGAACAAAATAACAAAAATGAATAATTCATTATCGAGCGACTATAAGTCATTATGGATTGACACTATAAAAAGTCGTCTGATTGCTTCATGGGATATCATTTATCTTGTATTTGGTAGTTTTGGTACATTTCTCAATATGATTGTATTCACTCGTCGAACTCTTTGATCTTCATGCCCATGCATACCATATTTGTTTTCATTATCTTTATCAGTCATATCAGTGATCGACGCAACCATCTTATCACGTATTCGCATTGGATTTCAAATTATACCGTTCTATTATAGTAGCATCTTATTAGTTTATATAAGCAATGTTTCGTTGAGTCTTATCATCTGGTTCACGATTGCTTCTTGCTGGGATCGTTATCTATCATTATCAAGGAATGTTTTGACCCGACAGATGAGTTCTATACGTAATACACGTCAAACAATATTAATTATCACATTTTGTATATTGTTGACTTATGCACAAATATTATATTGTTATGAAGCAAATATTTTCTCGGCTGTTGCATCTTGCGCAGCGAAGACTGCAGCATGTACGATTGTTGATTCAACCTTTCTCTTTATCATTCAATATGTGACACCACATTTAGTGAAATTTTATTTTGGCATATGTATTTTTTCAAATGTTCGTCAATTGCAACATCAACATCAGTCAGACGGCACAAATACGAAACAGCTAAAAGTAATCGACGTCGTTCAGTAGAAAATTTAATCATCAATATCACTTTTGTGATCTATTATTTTGACAAAGTATGCTCATTTTATATTTATACAATGACTAGTGGTCATTTGTGACAGACATTATGGCAATTTATCAATAGAATTTATTCTGGCAATACTGTTGTACCCAAAACCCAATAATGACTTGTAGTTGTTATTCATCAATTTTATTTTATCTTATTGTAAATCCATGATATAGCTGCAATATAATTTGATTATTGAGAAGACTGTTGCTGTTTGTGAGGGAGTGAGTGTATATGAATCATAGTATCGATGGACAGCGGGATATCGACACATGCACACCCTCCTATACTCACCCTTGAAAAAAAATTAAAGACGAATCCACACGATCCCATAACACCTTTTTTGTTATAGAAATGATATTTACATTTTTTTTAACTTCTCTTCTATTGTTTCTAGAGTTTATATTCCAGACAGATCGTTAGTTAGTCACTGCCAGTACTAATCCGAGTATTTTTACATACTGTCCTCATAAACTTTGTTGCTCTCTGATCGAAGCAATCCTGCTATGCTTCTAGCTATAATTATTCATGGTGTTTTTTCTCCATTGGAAGACAATAAATAGGAAACCATCAAGAGCTCATTAAGCATGAAAAGTTTAACATTTTTCTGATAATTTCCGAGAATCGTCAATTGCATTCTGATATTGATTATTTTTATTTCTGAAGCAGAATCCGATGATGCAATCACAGATGACACATTAAACCAAAACGAAAACAAGTTTTTCTGACTTATTTTCATGTGATGATCACTAAATCCATACAGCATTTTTTATATGATAAAATGTAAACAAAATCCGAGAATTACGAATCTCTCAAGCATACTTAAGTTTTGAAGGTGTTCGTGAAATTATCGTAATTGTATCTATTATTTTGAATTTGATCCGTAATAGAACACACTAGATGTGATATGATTTATTTGAAAAAACTCATGAGATAAGGTCAAAATTATTTATCCATTTTGTTCTCTTCTTAAACTTTCACTTACTGAACATTTGAGAAATGATCATTTCACATGCCTTGATTTCTTTGCAGTTTATGAAATATAATACAAGGGTGTGGGTTGAAGTGAAGATTGGACCTACACCTTTCGCTTCGATTGCACACTAATATTTTTTGATGAAGAATAATTTGACCGCAACCTGCGCCTTATATACTTTCTTTGAGAGTTGTAATATTCAGGGCAGAAGAAGAACAAACATTAAGAAAGATGTGAAGGCGGCGCCTGTAATACAGACACTTCGGAAAGGTTCTAGAACACTCTTTATTACTTCCTTTCAAGAGATTACGTACTAATTTATATGAATTACGTAATGAAAAATATTAACAAAACAGGTTCAGATTTTTTTATACTATGGCCGTGAAAGGGTTAAATAAGATTACATATCAAGAAGTTTCAAGGTTTCTAGATGTATTTTTCAGATGTATATTATTAAATATATAATATATATGAAATCAAAACAAGCTGAACCTTTCTTTTAATATATTTCGTATTTCTTAATTTTTCGAAATTGCAAAAACAAACAGAATAAAACATTTAAGTTGTCACCAATGGACAGTCTCTATATGACTTTGTCTCATCCGTAAATAATCAAGATCTTTTTCTGAAGAAAATTTTCAATGAAAGTTATAAAGCTACGATGTGATTTTTTATTTTAAATTATGTCTTACACCTATTATATTTAAAGATTCTTTTCTGAAATGATACTTATTTGTTTTTTCACATTGATGTGCAAAAGAAAAAAGAGATGGCTAATACAGAACTCGGCAAATAGATTCGTTTTAAGAAAAGTATAAAGAATGAAGATTGGTCGTTAATAAAAGGAAATAAAAAGGAAATATGTAGCTATTCGAATTAGTGAGTTGTGGAGCTAAGTTTTTATGTATACGGACAATTAATGAAAGCGAATAAGAAACACTTGATTCGAATACGGTTTCTGTCTCCCATCTACGTGAGTCATTCTGCAGGATTTTAGACTCTTGATTAAATTTAATAGATATGTACGAATTTGATAGTTGTAGTAGTACATCTAAGTCTTGTAGGAAAGTTCAGAAGGTTTTGACTCTTGAAAATTTCTCCTTTCGTTTTGTTGACGTGATCATAATTAATCCTAACGTGAATTTGGTCTCGTATGGGATTCATACTAGGTTGGAAATAATATTTTGCCAGGAGATATCGCTATAATTTTAAATAGAGTAATTAATGAATTTTATACCAAACAAAAGCTCGTCAAAAATTAGGTTTATTGTTACTAAGCAATAAGGGTTATGAAAACTTTCGTACGTTTAAGTGTCCAACTTTAGGAAATTTCACTGATCATCGATGTGAGAAAGGTTATCACATTTTCATAGATTAAGAGGATGTGGGTGTGTATGCCCTAAATCCACATTCACACCTGCATTTTCTATCTATTCTTTCATCATCTAATATACTTTATTACAAGACAAAATCCATCATTAGATGCAACATAAAAAGCTCCACAATTTACAGAAGATTATTTATTCTTTGATTACACTTTTTGTTTTTCGATGAATAAAATTTCGTCCTGTGGAAACAATACCTTTTTCGGGATACATGATGAATTCATTTTCTTTTATGTCATATTCTTATCACTATATAGCTTCATATAAAAAAAAACTACAGCTTACGAAGTAAAGTTTATTTTAATTCTATACTTTTGTTTCCGTAAAGAAAGCAAGATATTGTGAGATCGATTTTTTCTGTTTCAAAAAATGTGATCTTTTTCCTACACAAACAAGCTTTGTCTTTTTTCCCCTATTTCATCTTTTTTAACATCTTATATGTTTTTCTTAAAGCCGACAAAAAATACCAAAAACAAGCAGTGTAAAAATTTCTATAATTGGGTGTCGATGTGGGTGTTTTCTCTATTCATATCGACAAAATCATTCCACATTCACACCTTCTCTAATGTATGTAAAAAAAAATAAAAGGTAACTCATCATGAACACTTCTAAATCTCTCTCTTTATATGTAACAGGCTGAAAAATTCTATTTGAATTATTTCGTATGATCATCTTTGCAATATGGAGATATTTTTAAATACATATTAAAAGAATTGACTAAATATCTTTCCTGATTTGTTGAACGTAATAAAGCAATTATTTTTTTTATTTTTGATAAATGCGAAGTCACTGTTACGTATACGTCAAGAAAAAGTATGA
>CAJNSZ010002681.1:0-14229 GCA_905329745.1 Rotaria sp. Silwood2
CCTATAGCACAGTTTTCTATTCATTATTCTTGATGTCATCAGTCGATAAGATTGGAAAGTTACCTCTATTCTTCCAATATGACGTTCCTGCATGACTCGGTTCCAAAAAGGATGAATTGCTGACTCAGAATCGCCATTTGTTCTCCAAAGATATCATTTTTTTGTGTAAAAAGTTCAGATTCGTGAAAAACTCAAAATTTCGAGCTATGGTAAATATTTTGAACTAAATTTTAAAGAGTAGCTATTGTATGGGACTTCAACAACAAAAAATGAGTCCACAGAGTGGTTACAGTTATTTCAATAATAAAAGAGTTTTGAGCGTTCCTATTTCGATATTCGCAATGAGCACTATTAAATCTACAAGCAGATCTGTTTTGACTCGTGAAAAAAAGATATCATTTTTTTGATGATATGCAAAAAATGCATAGGGACCACTACTTGTGTTAAAAAATGAATTCAGCCTACTAAGTACAATCCTATTGAGTCATATATAGAAAGATGTAGTTTTTCATGGGTTATCTTCTACAAGTAAAAGATTTTTGAAAGCGCATTATCCTGATATACTTTTAAATCAAAAACATTAAAAAAAATTTTAAAAAATTATCATTTTTGACTATTCTTTTAGTAAAAGAAAGAGCATATTAGATGGGGTTTATACTTGAGAATGTTGTTCTATGATGATGTGTTTAATAGATCTAATCAAGATACATTAAATGATAGTAAAAAAGTGGAGTGTTTAATAGTAAAATATGTTGTTGAGAAGTGTTAAATCGAATTTTCCAAAATTTGTCAAACTTATAACGTAACATCTGAGGGTGGGTTCAAAGATCACCATACATCTCGTGATAGGATTTTCAGAAAGAGCTAAAAATTGGGATTTAAGAATAATTTTTCATGAACTTTCAAATGATACAACATACTCCGAAAAAAAGTTTTGTATGCCGACGTTGGTAGTGCTCTCATGGGCCCTCTCTGAAAGTGTTTTCAGTATTCATTTTGGAAGAAAGAATTATTAAATAATCTTCTTGAAACCGGCATGTTGATTCATAAGAATGTTTTTGAAAAATATTATATATTTATTTTATTTTGATTACATCGAATGTTCTATTTACAGTGATTGTAGTGAACTCTTTTCTTTGAAATTATAAAACATTTTTTGTATTTTATTTACATTGATTGTAGTGAACTCATTTCTTTGAAATTATTAAAAATTCCTTGAAATAATTTATTATTTCTTTCAAACTATCGACTTTCTCTCGCTAATTGTCATTTTTCTTTAATCAAAAACATTTCAATAAACATACTCAGCGCATATTCAAAGAGTCCAGTGTATTACAATAAAGAAAAGAAACTTCTTAATCTTAACAAAGATCATTTACTTACATTTCTAAACTCGACTGCTACTAATCGATTATTCTTCACATAGCAATGTTGGAACTTCTATCAATATCATTTATATTTACATCATTAGCAAAAATTGTTCTAATTACTATTACTAACTTGATTCTTGGTTTTACATGGTATTCACCAATAGGTTTTCAAAAACAATGGATCAAAGCAATGCGATGGAATGAAGAGGATGTATGCAAAGCACATGACGAATGCAGTAGTATACCGTATATTATGTCAAATTTAGGAGCTTTATTAAGTTCTATATTGTTAAATATATTATTAACTGCATTCAATATTCGAAAACATCAATACCTTAGTGCTATGTTGGCTTCTCTTATACTCTGTGGATTTTATGCTGTAAGTTTTGCTTTTTTAAATTGAAATAATCGAATGACTATTTTAAATTGTTTAATCTTTTTATTTATGGTTGAGTTATGCTTAAAATTTCTTATTTTTTGTTTTAGTTTAACGGTTGGAATCGTGTATTTTTTACAAAAAAATCTGATTACAAATGTCAGCGTACATTATATTTTATTGAAAATGGTTTGGTCTTTATTCGTTATGCTCTTATATCACTTGTATTAGTTAGTTTTTAATCTTCTTCTATATTATTTTATGCATTAAGTCAGATATTTGTTGTGCTTATTATCATATATATTTAGTTGCATCTTTTTTTTTCTTTTGTTATTTTATTATTAAAACGAAGATATAATCCTAGATCAACTATGATACATCATTTCTTTTTCTACTATTAACGAAGAATTCATGTGAATGATAAAAAATTTATATCGAATTTCATTTGTGTATGTTGAAATATATTCGAATTGAAATTGAAATATGATTACTTGATTTCAATATTTTATTTTCAATATCATTTTCTAGTTTTAATATTAAAATAATAATTTACTGCATTAGAATTCAAATGGTTCGACTATTTACACAGCAATCATAGAAATATCAGATTATAGTTGTTTTTAATTAAGTATTGTTCTATAATGAATATTTGAATTTAAAAGATGAAATCTTTTCAGTCAGCTCTTTAACGTATAGATAAAATATTTAGTCCTTACAATTTAAAAGACTTTTTTCAGTAGACAGAAAGAATGTAAATTTCAAGAAAACTTAAATGTAAAATAGTTTTGATAGTTTGCTTTGTTTTTGCAGTAAGGTGACGTTCTAGTGGCGTAATCAAGATTTCGACGGTACGAAACGGAGGAATTCAACATGACTGAGTACTCGGGTACGATAGGGAAACTTGTGCTACTCTGCTCATTGATCAATCCATTAATAACGATCATTGGGAGTTTTTGCTATTTCGCATTCAACAGGTTGCTCTACAGTTCAATAAGCATATTCAAAATATCGGTATGTCGTCTCATCTTTTTTTTTGATTAATTAATGCGATGCGAAGCACAGCATTGATGTTGTCCTTCACGTACACAGTTACTTGAAACTCATTCGAAATTCGCTAGAGAGATCAATGTCTCGAGATGATCCAATGATTTTGAATTTTCGTTTATCTTCAGTAAATTTCGTAAAGCGGTGAATTTAAAGATTTGACCTCCATCTCTTTACTCAAGATAATTAAAAGTGGTGATCTAGTCTCCAGTCGATCGAGTATGGATGAAATCTGTTATCTTTGCTCTACTAGTTGAAATCTCATTATCGAAATTTAAGTTCTCTTCGCACCGTATCTGCGTATGTATTGTTTTATGAGTTCTCTTTTTTAGGATGTGCGTGTGATTATGCGCTTGATTCGCATGCACACCCACTGAACATGATTCTTATCGAAATGAATCAAAATATTTAAAAAATGCAAGAGCATTTTTAATAAATGTAAATAAACAAAAAAAAACACTCGTTGAATAGATGAATGTTAAAATAAAAAATTTAAGTTTAATTAAAATTTTAATGAAAAAGATCAATAAATAAAAGAACGTTATGAAGAACTTCAAGAAATCGAATTAACTCTTAAACAAATACAAGAAAGTACAAATAAATTATGTAAAGCATCAGAAAAAATCAATTACTAATAATGAACAGATAAATTCTAATGATGTTAACATAACGATGTTCTTCTTTCTTTTTTTCTTTCTTAATTTAGAAATTCAATTAGACAAGATGATTTGAAGAATATAAACAACGATTTTAAAAAAACAAGAAATAGAAATAGAATAAAAGATAATGTCAAAAGAAATGAGTAACAAAATAGAACAAACAGCAACTTAAGAATCTTATTCGAAAGTTTAAAATAAAAATAAAGATTTTATTCATCAAATTATTTGTTTTTCTTTTTCTTTATTATAAAAAAAAAAGAACATCTGATGGTGAACATCGAACATTCATTGTTAACGAATAAATGTTCAAAATGACAAAAAGAATTAAAAGTTTGTTTTATTTTTATTTAATTAAAATAAATAAATAAATATGATTTGATAGAAAAAAACAATTAGATTATTATAGAATTATTCAGTAAGTTGTCAATAAATTGATTTAAACAAAAAAAAAATCGTTTCGTTTTATAGAACAATTAAACATTGTTCTCAAATATCAATGGATAATAAAATATTCAAAATAGATTTTGATTTTTTCTTATAGATTTTTTATTTCGATATATATTTGAATGATTTAAATAACAGTTAACATACATTTGTATTCGAAATCAATAAAATGTGGTTATTCAAAACAAATTTTACTTAATTATATGATAAGAATTGATCGATTAGTATGTTAAATTTATATTTTATAATGTAACAAAAAGAAAAAGAATAAATTATTTTTCTTAGACAATGACTAAAGTCATTTATACTATTCTTCCTTATATACCCATGATCAAAAAAATCATTAATAATTGAACATACAAAAAAATTCGTCAATTGGTAAATTATGTAAATAAATTTAATTTTAATTCATTTTTTAAACAAAATATATTTTTATTACAATCTTAATTTATATTAATTCTATTGATCATAAATTCACGATTATATATGTATATTAAATCTTGTTATTAAAGAAAGAAAAAAACAAAATTTCTTCTTTCTTTTCAAGTTCATTTTTATTTGTTTTTAATGATTATCATTTTTTCTAGAAACTTATATTTATGTAAACAGTGATCAGGCCATGATCTGAGGTTAGAGTTCAGTCCTCTACACTAATTTCAGCTATCCTGACGAAATTTTTCAAAGATATGCTTTGTTTTTTTTCTTATGTAAAAACGTTTTAATTCATTACAATGAAACCTTTTAAAACATCTATCTTCTTTTATGAAAATCATATAACTTTTAAAGGATACATACGAGTTTCACATTCACCAATTAAAATCTATGTGCTAAAATATTACATTTTAAAGAATAACACACTTTTCTGTAAAAAAACACATCTTTTAATTTCAACAAGGAAGAACTAACGAAGGAAACTTTTCAGATATTCTCTTTCAATTTCTGTGATTTTTTTACCTATAAGTACTGCATTATGTGCTAATAAAAACTACAAGAATTTCTATTTCTATTGGGATTTGCCTAAGTAATCTAACTTAGTCAAAAGTCGATTTTCAAGAGACCTCTGTAAAATGTGAGATTTTTGGAAAATTCGAATCGACGGGTTTTGATCTGAAACTTCACGCATTTATAATTAGATCTTAACTATATAACCAGTTTCTATAAAAACCATTCATGCTCTATATATTATCTATGAAAAAGGTTCTACATTTTAAAAGTCTTATATTTCGAAGACACTTTGTTCGAAACTTTTGAATTTCTCTTATAGACCCTAGTATAGTTAAGATCTAATTATAAATCCATAAAGTTTCAGATCAAAATTCGCAGATTCGAATTTTCCGAAAATCTCAAATCTTGCAGAAGTATCTTGAAAATTGACACATTGAAAGTTCGGTAAGTTAGTCAAATCTCAATAGAAATCGAAATCATTTTGGGTTTGAGATGTGGTTGTGAGTATGAGGGTGAAAAGAAGACATACATTCTCACCTACATCGACACCTTAGATTAGATTCACCCTCCCATCATCACTCATGCCCAGTCTTTCTTTCACAATTTTACTTTTTATTTTTCTAAGATTTTTTTTGACATTTTATAGTTTGAACCAAAGTTGAATTTACTGTTTCCTCTCTCTCTCTTACTTTCAAGTATCGCTGAGATGATTCGGTTCTACAAGATAAACTGGTCAAATTTTTCTTCGTCAAAAACAGAAAGTCATTCACCTTTTAACTAACGGTGTTAATTGTCGTATAGATATCTATACCATGAAATACTACTACCAAAAAAGACAAAATCTTCAACTTTACTACAACTGTGTTACTCTTGTTTAAAAAAAAATGAACTATTTTTTCTCATTAAGATCAATGATAAATTAAAGATAAACACATGAAACTATTCATAATCATCATGAACTAATACACAAATATGATGAAGAATCAAAAGTAATCGAGAAAAAAGTTCACATATTAAAATTTGAATTACAAGAATATAACTCTTTTATTAATTGTGTTTTTATTAATATTTATTTAATGTTTATTGCTAGAGAAATTATTTGTTAATTAACTTAAAGAACTTGAAAATTTAAACGCAAAAATTTTAAAAAATCTTGTCATTCATTTATATTTCCTAAATGATATTGAATATGCTTTATAATGTTTATAGATTTGTTCAAAAAACTATAGGTTGAAATTGTCTTTTATCGACAAAAAATATTCACTAGTCAAACAATTGTAGTTTATTCTCTAACGATAAAATTTATATTATCTAGATATTACGTTTTTTTTTCGAATATTTTTATATTTGTTGATATTGTCAGAACTCTAATTTATACTATCATTAAATATCAAACAAAATTTCGAGTAACGAAACATCGCAGCATTCATGTTTTTCACTAGCGACTTTATTGAAAATGACTTTCTTTATTCTTCTGTAGTTAATGCTTTTTCTATTTGACATTGATTAGTACAATAAATTGAATCATCTAATTGATAATATGATATTGACGTTTATTAATAGTTTTGAATATTAGACAAACGAAGAACTTTTCTATTGACACCAACAACATAGATAAAATAAATAGTTGTTTTAAGAGAAAAACAAAATCGAATGATCAGATCTGCTTCATTTAAACATAGATCAAGATCTTCAACAAACGGTATACAAAGAAAAGATTGATATCATCAAATTTTATTGAAACACCATTTACTATCATCATCAAACATTCGAATAGAAAATCTTTCTTTTCGTCTAATTCTCATTAATCTTACCTTATGATCTTCTTCGTTTATTCAATGTTCATATAATTATATTGTCTTCTATTCTGAATCTATTTGACTCAAAAAATAGAGATTCCTCTGTTTTTTGTCTTTCGTTGATTAACAACAATATCATATACAGACACAGTCAAAATCAGTGAATAAATCTCAATTTTCAATAATATTATCATTCAAATTCTAACCTAACAGTTCTACATAGAAAACTTTTCTCCATATACAAACATATACTATGAACAGATCTACTATCATAATAGTGCATTTGAAGCTGTCTACTAGAGTCTTGCAGGAACAACGTTTTTTCGTTCCCGTTCTCGACAAGCTTTCCAAATTTCTATTACGATCTCAGTTTTTGTGTTAGAAATAACCATTATTAGAAGACAGTAGCTTCGATCAGCATCGGTACATTGTGTAATATGAGATTCTCGTTAAATTAAAAATAATATTATCATTAAAGATATATTGTAGTAGCATAAGTAAATTATGATTTATACGTCAAAATAAATCGAAGTTAAGTTAGAAGAAGAATTTTTGTTCGTCGGTCGCACAATTAAAAAAAGAAAAAATACGAACACATTAATAAAATTCCTGAATAAGCGAAGACATTCAAGACGACAAAATAGTACTTATATTATATTGAGAAACAGCATACTCGTATTCCCATTCCCAAAGTTTTCACGGGAATTCTTCCAGGAAATGAAACGGGAAAACAAAGAGAAAAATTGCTCTCACATGACACAAATGTTTATGTCTACACTGTAGTTATGGACTAGAAATTTGGAAACAGATTTATAGCTAGAAAGGTCGATAGATCGGTTGATGCAATGGTGAATCTACAGGACGATGGCTCGGCGAGCGGCACCCCGTCGAAACAAGAAGTGATAATGAAATGTTTTAGAGTTTTTCTAATAAGTGTTAAGCCCAAATAATTAAGCTTTTGAAATTGAACAAGTCATGAAAAGATATTAATATCAACTGTTAAAATTCAATCACAATGAAACGCAAAGAACGAATATTTTTACCAGATAGAGCAATTGATGCTTTTGTTTAATGTGCTGAAGAATTCTATCCAAATTTGAAGATTTTATTGAAAATATTTACAACTTTATCAGTATCAATAGGAACCACAGAACGAACATTCTCTGTTTTAAAATTACGAAAAAATTATTTATGTTCGACAATGTCGAAGAATACACTTAATGGGTTAGCTATGATGTATATCTATCGTGATTTTTATGTAAATGTTGATTCTGTTATAGATGAATTTGTTAGATCCAATCGGCGTCTAGTGTTTTAGGTTTCACTGCTTATGCTTTTATTTTAATAAACGATGCTTTTTGCATGAATTTCTATTTTTTTTCTTATAGAAACGATACAAAAAAATGTAACACTAAGAGCACATCACCTCGGAAAGTATCATTTACAAAACCGTCACTCGAGGGCTGCGCAAATGCGAGTACAAATTGTACTTTGAAAAGAGCATAACTCGGAAAAATCCTAGAATTACTTGTTATATACTGTCATGTACTTACTATCGGGCGTGGGTGTGAGTATAGGATACGGATATTCTCTCAGACGAGGACGGAGATCAACACCCACAACCGATAGTATATGAGAGTACATGATGGTACATACCAAGTAATTCTAGGTTTTTTGACCCAGTACATGCCAGTATGTTAGAGGCACTGAGAGTACTAATTCTTAAGTTCTGAGTGCATTAGGACATGTTGTTTTCAGAGTACAATTTGTACTTGTATTTGCGCATCTATGCCAAAATATCATTTTATCGTTAAATACCTCGATTTATCATTGTGATTGATCGAATTAAGTTGATTATATGTGGAATAGAGAAATCTTCAAATATTCGCAAGATTATGCTTCTAATACCTAATTAGTTTCAATGGTTTTCCCGTTGATTTCTCAACTCAACTTGGTTCTACACCATTCATCCAGGCTTTGGATATTCTCTAATAGATTTCGATGATATCAGACACATATGCTGTAGAGTCTATAAAATCGAGAGTTAACGACTTTTTTTGTTTGCAAATGTGATTATGTAAAAATAGAATTCTACAGAATTTTAAAATCTGATGTTTTTTGAAGTGAAATTCAACATTGACCCGGCCGACATTCGACAAAATTTAATCAAAATATAAATCGATTCGAACGAGTAAATTTAAGTGTGCATCCACTTGCAAGTCAGATCGATTCAATTTACAGGAGTCAACTTCATATCATAATTTATATTCATAGCTTTTTCAGTCTAGTGTTTTAATCTAAGCATAAAAAGGAAAAGAAAAACTAGTTTTGTTCAATAAAAAAATGAAACATAATGTGTTTTATTTTTCATATCCTCTCCTCTTATGTATTTGTCGTATATTTGTTTTCGTAGAAAGGTCAGTAAAATTTTGTTAATAAATCAAATAGAGTTCGTTGTTTATTTTTATTTTTATTTTTTGAGTAAAACATTATTGTATTTCTTTTCAGCAATCTGTACATATACTTGTATAGATTTTGTTAATTTTAGTATTTTAACAAAAAAAGGTAGATCGGTATGAGAGTTGAAAATGGGACACGAACTATTTCTTTACAGGAGTGTACCGTTGCAAGGTTCAGGTTAAGTATCAAAACGTTCTGGTGCAAAAAATTTCTAATGAAAGTGTTCATATAGAATACATATATAGACGATACAACAATCAACATCAGTTCTTATAAGAGATATATTTAAGTAACGTTATCATTACTTCTTTCTCTTTGTTTACATGTATCAATCAATAGTAAAGACTGAAACAGAGTAACGAATAGAAGATTAGTTTTCTTGAAAAGAGCCGAAAACTTAGAACTGATTCTCATTTTGACGTTCGACAAAACATAGAAAGGCAAAATCTCGAAAAAGACCTGTCGAAATGCATACTATGTAATTATTTTTATTTTATATTATTTTTCTCTTTTTGTATAATACTTTTTACTTATGTTCAATAAATGCTTCATTTAATTTTTGAGATATTTCAGCAAAAGGCTATTTAAGACGAAACAGGTGCCAATAAAACATTCAGTGTAAAAATTACAAATCTCATCTTCAGATTTTTCTAAGTCAGAATTTTCTACATCGATGAACAGTATTAGTGTGTGAGTTTGGAGACCATTCAAAAACACACCCGCAACCCACATTGTATATGTTCATTATGCCTATAGTGGATGAATTAGTGGTTGCACTCGTAATAGAGGTGAGTTCTCAGTTTTTATCCAAAAAGGATAGTTTTCAAATACTTCTAGAAAGTAGCACTTTCAAAATTCGTTTCGGAATTGAGAAAGTAATCTGTAGGAATTTTTCTTGTTTTTTGAATTTGGTGTCATCATTATGAGTTTTCAATTATCGAAATCTATTTTTCTTGCTTTATGAACATCTGTTGAACATTTCTAGAGACTAGACATGTTGATTTCAATTCTAATGCACATAGATACTCGAAAACCAAGCCTGTATACTGATTTAATCTTCACCGATGTTTTTGATAAAAACACAATTATGTTCTTTGGAAGCAAAAATACTACTCTTACTTGGTTGTTTAGACGTGTTAAAGAAATGTTTATAAGGAAAAATAGGTATCGATTAATTGAGGGTTACCGTAATGAAACAAATTTGACGGAATTCAGGAAAAACTCCTAATAATAATATGCTACAACTCTAGACAGGTGTCTAAAGTTCTATTTTCTATGAGTACTTGAGAAATTTTTGTCGATGAATAAAAGTTTCGCAGTACTATCTACCATGCTTACAATCACTAATTCATCCAATGTAACCATAGTCTTTAGAAGATATATTAGTTCTCTATAATACTTTTTAAATAGGTTTTTCAATGATTTGTTTAATTTGTTAGAAGTTTAAAAAAATAATGTTGTTTTTCATGCAAATGCTTTGGATTTCAGTTTCAATTCCTATGAGGAATTGTCTATTCCTAAAACCTACACCCACCCACTACTCAACTCCACATCACGACAATACTCAGGCCCATAGCGACAGCTTTCTTTAAGAAAACAGTGACTAACAAAGTGTTAACTAGACCTACCTATATCTATCTAAATTTAGCTTCAACATCAATTCATTGAAATTTTGCACAAAAAATCTAGCAACAGTGTAACCAAGTGCTATAACAAAAAGATGACAGGACAACGATGCAATCGAATAAGGTATTGGTATTATTCTCGCTATTCGAGGAGTGACATGAATATGCACAAAGGCGACCCAAGGTTTTATATTGAGGTGTGACAATAGATTGTAATATCTTATTATAATAAAAGAAAAACGCGTTTTGAATCTTGTGCATGCCACCAATAATTTCTCCAAGTGTGGCAGCATGAATTCATCGTTCCTGTCGGTAGCAGTATGAGTCATGACTCAGAAAAGTTTTCTCTTTATCGCTACTCGTTCTCGTTCATCATAACACATCATTCTCTCTAGTGTTGAATACAAAATTCCATGTGATAAAAAATTGAGAACGAACGGACTTTTTGCTTTGCTTCTGAATCTTGTTGTCGTCAACATATTTTTACTTTTTTTCCATCTACATGTAACAAGCAATCGCATCGTTTGAGTATTTTATTTTTAATTGAAAATCGAAACAGTAAGTAGACAAGACTGCTGAAAAACGAAACTTTTAAATTTCGTCATTCAGATAGTTGATACATGGCTTCATCTAGTATCAAACACTCTTGCATAAAATGTAATAAAAGTGGAGAAATTGCCATATGCATAGAATGCCAACAATGGTTTTGTGCACAACACTTCAATCAAGATCGGCAAGAGTTTGCAACAAAACTGGGTAATGTCAAGCAAGAACATGATCTAATTCAGTCAAATCTAACCGAAGACAATATTGCACATCCTCTTCTACCTGGAATTATCACACAAAAGTTTGTATGGGTTGAAGAGGGCAAAAAATGTTCATTCCTTCTCGATTTACTCAAGATTCAGACTGGTAAGAACGAAAGACAGTGAGAAACAAAGGCTCCATGTTTCTTCTTGATAACATTGAGATCCCGAATCATTGACATTAATACTTGCCGGGAAAAAAAGTGCTGTGGATATGCTCCATGGATTTCTTGAAAATCATCAGCATGTTGTGACTAGTATTCACGGTGGTCGATCACAGGCTCAACGTATGGAAGCAGTGAAATCGTTCAAAACCGGCTGTACACCGATTATGGTAGCAACCATTATCGCTGTGAGAGGTCTTGACATTCCGTAAGGGTTCATTTGGCGGAAAATTACTTCTATATCTATTCATCGACTTTAGGAATGTTAAACATATCATTATCTTCAATTTTCCGCACAATATTGATACGTATATAGATTGCATCGGCCGAACAGATCATGCCAGCATGAATGGTAAGAGAAATTTCGTTTAGAAACAACGTTACTCTTTTTGTGTGTCGAGGTCAAGCAACATCATTCTTGAACGAAGAAAATCGGAATATTGCTGCCGATCTATTTGACTTTCTAAGAAAATCACAGCAAGAAGTACCTGAATGGCTCGAGCATTTGGTACGAGAAACAAAAAAATACAAGTATCATAGAAAAATGTATGACGAGAGTCAAAAGGGTAGCTCGACAGGTTGCTTCAACGAACATGAACAAAATTTAGATGTTCCCACCAGTGATGCCGCTAGGAACATATGCAGTGATTGTAATCTTTTCAATGGTGGTGGTTACCATTATGATGTTCAACAAGACGATGACAGTCGCCGACAGCAACAGAAGCAACAAAGACATATTTGGTGGGATATAATTTCGTGACAACGTCAATTGACAACAGACCCATCTATCTTTTAAATATAAGTAACATTCGTCGCCAGGACTCGCTTGACTCTCGACTGAATTCGATCTAACAATCATCTGTTATCGCTTGTTGCATTCGGCTTGAAGAATTATTGTTCAGCATATGCATATACAAAACCCTGTGTATAGCATTGCCTATGGCGACCAATTTGTAATAAGATTTGACTTTTATATGTTTTGTTGGGACTTCCTTAAACGAACTTTAGCACACGGCTCGCAGTCGGTCGCCGCGGTTGAATTAAACGCACATTCCAATGTCCTCAGAGCGTCGTTCGACGATTTTTCTTCTTCAGAAATTTTCGTTTTTATGCAGAACCATCTCTATTTCCAGATCCTATAACTTCGTCTTGAGTGCGACATCATAGTTCAAAGCCGAAATGAATTGGATCTCCTGCAAAATCTATATTCTGCTGAAATTGCTCATTAACTGAGACCATGAGCGGCTCCAAATATTTCTGCATTGCCTACTAATCATCTCTGAACATAGAGTAAGAGTAGTTCATCTGAGAAAACCTACAGGCCTGTAGAGACTGATATTTCATGGATTCACTACTTTGAAAATGTTCTCTCTCGCTCATTTTTGTTTAGAAAAAAGTGAATATTTTACGTCCTTTTTGATCCATATAGAAAATATCAACTTCACTCGATCAGTCTTTAGTTATGGTTCAAGGGAATGCAGGTAGTGATAAACATTGATAACACAAGATAACAATCCATTAGACTAAGTAACAGATTGCGAGCCGGCAACTCAGGTGCTTCGTTTCATTGAAGTTTCAGAAATCATCTTACTAGTAAATGAATACTACTAGAGCTACTGCATCCTTCATAATAGACCAGTGCTTACTTGGTTTACAATACTGCTGTACTCTTGTATGTATTACAACTTTCATTTCAGGTAAAGAGTTATTTGCTATACTATTCTAGCTGTGACATAGACCTTAACATTGAGAAGAAATTCAGTATTTATATTTTAAGAAAGAAAATAAAATTCCAACGGTTGCCAACTCTTATTTTCTATAGTGTTTGCCTTTATAGTGAGCGTACAAACAAGTTGATACTGCCCGTGTATGCCAACTATCCTAAATCTGACTTTCTTAGTGATCACTTTTTGCGTTTACCCAATGAAAAATGTGCTGTTGCATGTACACGGGCACTACTTTAGCACAAATCTGCTAGTTCTTCCTTTCTGTCAAATGTGGACATCCGAAATGTTGTACTTCCGCACAAAAAATATTTTCTCAGATTTGGTGGGACAAACAATTTTTCGGTTTCCCCCCGTTCTCGGAAATCAATTCAACCGATCAGATCTGTTCGCTAGAGTATTTCTCTATGTATTCCAGGAGCCTGACGTCTTCCTTCAATCATGTACTCAAGTCTACTCCGCAGAAAACCATCCATTTTTATTTACAATATAAACAAATCAGGTTTGATTTCTTGAGAAAAATTTGTATACAACTATACCAGAAAGCTGCTGTTTGAAGTGTAATTTAAATCACGTATATATGAGTGAATGGACAACAATACGAAGCTTATTGATGAAGATGGTACAGCTTACATCAAACAAATGATTAAAATTATACCCATTCATCAAACATAGAAATACATATCAAGAAATCAAGGGGGTAAGTGCTGGCACCCAGCACCGAAAAGTGCTGGACAGGTGCTGAGGTGCTGAGCAGGTGCTGAGGTACTGAGTAGGTGCTCAGGTGCTGGAAAAGTGCTGAGTAGGTGCTCA
>CAJNSZ010002682.1:0-14222 GCA_905329745.1 Rotaria sp. Silwood2
ATTATTTGAGCGAGTTTTGACTGTTAATGGTCTCTTATTTTCATTATCGCTTGATATGAGAGGTGTTAGTTGCGTCGCATCTCGATACAATCGTTAAAAATTTGACTTTTCTTTTGAGATTATCGATCGAATATATTGTTATTTATCATGCAATTGCATTTTAGATTTTCATCTTCTAAATTGAAAACAACGCGTAAATGGTACTAATATCCGAGCACGATATATTTCCCCTTAAATGGAAAGTCTATCTTCGAATAAATTTATTATGATCTTCACCTACGATAAGATCATCACTAATGTTTACATGTGAATATTTTTTCTTTTTCCTTTCGCTCTATGCCTTTTGACAGCCGTTAAAAATGCATACGTTCTATGTTCTCTCCTTTTCTTTTTCTATGGTACAAATCCTATCATCATTAACAATATCTAGTAGAACAAATTATAGAGATTGATTTCATCATTTCAGTACAGGATTATGCTTAGAATGAACCTGTGAATGAAAGTTCTGAAAATGTTAAATCAATCAATATTTGAAAGTCTATGATATAGTACACTAGTGCAATAATCAGTTTTGTTATAGAAAATACATTACTGTTCGATTTAATTTGTACATTCAAACGGAGAATCTTTCTTCGATTGAGTTCTCTGTACAGTTGTAAATGTCAAGACGCGAATTTCCATTGTCTGAACTGAAACAATTAAAAGAAGATTTATCTTTGTCGATACTGATTATTTCCAAATAATTTTATCAATTATTTCTTTAATTCAAAATTGATAAAGTCGAGATTTTTAAAATAAAATAAAACCAGAAAATTGTTGATCTGAAACTTTATTTAAATCCGATTCAGATTATTTCATAGATGAATATGTCCCGGCATAAAATGCATTTTCTCTAAAGGGAATGAGATGTGAAAAAGATAACTCTTTTTTGTGTGGTTTATTCCAGCAAGTATATCTGTTTGATTGCAATACGAAGTTTTATTTCTTTAATAATTTCATTTTCATAATGCTGAATTGTTAGCTACATTAAATATTTCATATTTAATTAATTGCTTGTTTTAGAATGATCATAAATATTGATTATTTAAAATAAATTTAGATAATAATTTCTATGTATACAAGAAATATTTTGTTGATCTATTAGAATCTGAAAAAAATTTAAAAAAGGGAAAATTGAGTATGGCAAAAATATTTTTTAAATATAAAAGATTTTAATAAAAATAGGTTTTAATATAAAAATAAAACATTGAAAGATGCGTAAAACGTTTTAGTCAAAGATAAGGAATAAAATTTTAAAAATGTAAAAACATAACAATTCAAAAATATAAGAATAAGAAATGATAAATAAGGAAGCATTCAATATTTCACATAAATAACCAGAAATCTTTTTTTCGATTATCATTTACCTTTCTTTATACTGAATCTCAAAGTACCTAGTGAGAAATCTTTCAATAATATTTCATAGTCCCACACTTTCTTGAGAAAAAATAAGAATATTTAAACGAATTTGTTATCTTATCTGTTCTTATCTACTTTTTCAATAGATGTTCAATTTAGAAGTCTTTTTTATGCAGGGTTTTTCTTTCTGTTGAATGAAAGTGAACAACCTCATGTTTCATGCTTAACTCCTTTTAATGATCACCAACAATATATAAGCATCGATGAACTTATTAATCAGAAAAAGCTCGTGTATTATTTTTAAGTTGATTTAGTCTATTTCCTTCATTTAACAGTGACATTATTCAAATAGTTCTTACATGAAGATATGATAATATTTCGATAGTTAGATGATCGAAAATTTATTTGTCTTTTTTCGACATCATCACCAAAGATAACTAAATGGTCGAGATGATCACGTATTCGATTAATCATCAATGCTATCATTGTCTCTTGTTTAGTCTTTATTTATTCGTATGCTCAAATCTGCAATTCAATGCCTAATTTTAGGTATGAGAAATAATATAGTCTATTTCAATTCCATTTTCATTTTCATTTTGTTTCTCTCTTATATTTATTGGATTTTTACATGTTTCATTTTGAGAAATTATCAAAAAGTCTCTGTTACTTTTTAGTAGCTGCTAAAATATATTAAAAGAAATTTTGGCTATATTCACTATATTTTCGAATAATATTTTTCTTTCGTTTTTATTTTTATATTTGATTGTCATAAAAGATCTCTTCATCTTCTATGCATTGCATACAAAACAGAATTTTTAATTTTTAATGTTAATTGAAATATTCTATTGAGACACAAATTCCAAGGAAAAACATTTTTAGGTTTTTTTTCTTTTTATCAACGCCAACAATGAATGTTTCATGTCTGATACTGACAGGAATTTCTTTTAAAATGTCAAGAAAAAAAGTAATAGGTATTTTTAAAAAGTGTTGGACTGTGCTATTCAAAATCAAATACTTGGATAAATAGTCACTAATGAAATTTTCTATTGTGGATCGTTTTTTATTGCAAGATGATCACACTCACTTCACATCATGTACAAATGTAAATAGGTAGCGTACAGACTTCGTTTGAAATGCACTTCATTCAATAGTGTGAATTTCTTTTCTCGCTTGCAATAACACTATCAATCACTCATTGCTTGCTCCATTAATTTTCAGAGAAAAATATTTTTTTGTTCGATGCTATCTTCCTTTTTCTTTTGTCTTCTAATGACTATTGATTTATATCAGCATGATAAAGTCCAAATACTATATATTTTTTATTGAAATCGAATTCAAAAAATTCAATTTCTTTTAAAAAAATGTTCGTTTAAAATATATATGAAATCATCTACTGGATTATTATAACTATTATTAGTTTATACCATGCAAATCAAAGAGCAAAAATCGATAACATGTATTCTCAATCTTAATAGAAGTATCTGTTAGTAAACATGATACAGTAATCAAAAGTTGAATAAAAAACAGTGTAAATTGTTTCAACGTAGTGTTTTCTTCTGTTCAATACAATTCACGACAGCGTCATCATCTTCTTCTTTAGTTGAATGTGCTCGATTGTTCTGCTTATCATTATCATTGTCGAGTTGTTTAATAGTATACTGAGCATATTGATTCCTCTCATCTTCTTCATGTTCGTGTTTTTTATTTATATTTACATTGTAATCATTAATATCATCGTGAATTTCAGACGATTGTGCATTAAATTTCATGAGATCATCCTAAAATGATAATATTTACTCGATACATGATCATAAAGTTAGATTCTCACTTTTTCACGAAGTGGACAGCAGCTTAATTCATTGTCTTCTTTTGTTGTGTTATTGAAATCATCTAACACAGAGATAAATGATGCATACAAAAAGTTTCATATAAGTTCGATATCATTTACTATATTGCCAATTAACTGATCGAAAAGCATCATCATTAGATGTTGATGATCCAGCATGCCATGTTTTCTGATCTAGTTTAAAAGAAATCTATTTATTATCGCTTTTGAGTTGTGAATATCTAACCATTCACTTTTTCTAACGGGTCTGGTGTGAATGGATATCCCGCTCGGAACTCATCATCATCCATGTCCAATGGCCATTTAGTAAAAGTAACTGTTGGTGTGTCGTTCTCATTTGAAACAATATGACTCGTATTATTGTTCATATTTTTACCGAAGTTATTATTTTTATATACGAGATTGTTATTTTAATAGATGTCTAGAAAATTAGCATGCGATATTTACTACTATTCAAACCCATTTCCTATTAGATTCTTAGGCTTCTTTTTATGATTCTAATCAGAACTGTAACCGGACAGGTTTTCTCTTGATCAGTACCGGTGCCGGTCAAAATGGGTCAGACCGGATCGGGCAGGGCCGATCGGTTACTGGTCCCGATTGCAACTCTGATTCTAATGGCAACTGTCAACAAGTAGATTATTGCATTCATGTATACACATCATTATCATTCAAAGCTATTTCCATTTGTTTTCTGAATGACTAGGTACAGGAACTGAATAATTAAGCATTATAAGCGGCGAATTTTATATACACATTCTTCTCGAAAATATTAAACAAGTTCGAGTAATCAACTCACCGTTTTTGGATGAACAATCCTTTGCACTCACTGTTGTCTCAATTTTTTTTTCATTCTTTTTGTTTTACGTATTTAGTGAGATAACATGACTTCTGCATCTTTTTATCTTTTGAAGATATATTTCGAAGAAACCTATCAGATATCGGTTTCTGTTTGCATTAAATAGGTATTATGATGAATGATCGTTCATTTATTTTTCTTGGAATGCTATTGAAAAATTAGCAAATCGAAAGAAAAACAATGCCTGTTCGAATATTTTGAAAGTAATTTGAATGAGCCATTACGTTCTTTCTCTTTTCCTATATTGATCTTGATTAAAATATCGTATAATTACCAAAAATATGCAGTTGTTATAGCATTTTCGTGCTAACTAATTGAAAATGGGATTTTTAGGATCAAAGAAGATAAGAAAATTCTATTGAAAAATTGATTAAGAAAAGGAAGAAAAAGATAACAGCTTTTATTAATGTGAAACCCTATCCAAAAAAACAAAACAATTAGTTTTATTCGCCATCATATCATATTGATGATATTTCCAGAAATTGTAATTCTGCTTGACTTGTACAAGATAGTTTGTTTTGAACTTCCTGTTCTTGACACGAGGCGTATCCATTACATTATCATATACTCGCCAAAGAATTCTCGATTACAGCTCCTTGCGCCAATATGAAAATAATCACTCTATAGACAAGCCTTTTGTTGTGATGCTTCATTAAGAAGTTTACTTCTTTGAATAAAATAGACACACGCAACTAATTAACACCTATATTATCGCTCTCATCTTACACTATTTGCATGCTATTTTTCTTTTCTTTCTTCATATAAAAGAATCAGACAAGCCATAACTTATTCCGACAATGGCATTTGTTACAATCATATATTATATTCCATGACTCATTTCTTTCTTATCAATATTTGTTTATTCAACCCGCATTCCTTGATGCTTTATTGTCTCTCATCCTAATGCTCTCTCTTCCCTCTCGCTTGAGTCAAATTATTCTTAATAAAAACGAAGATTAATAAAAGAAAATCACAGTTTCAAAGTAACTACCAATGTTAAATGTATATTCGTATATTTGTTGAGGAAAAAAATAATCATGTGAAGAGATTGTGTATGTGCATAAACAAAATGGTATGCATTGTATTCATCTGAAAATAAATATTTTTATAACTTTTGGCAAAATTTGGAAATGAACAACATACTTGAATATTATACAGGGTAATAGAGTACCACATTTTTGACAAATATCATCACTTGGATGTGTTAAAAAAAGCAATCGTCATGTTCTACTTCTACATGACCGCATGAAAAATAAACACCTTCATTCTTTATCAATATATTAAAAAGACGATCCAAGAGAAAGTACACTGGATTCTCTGGTATGACTATCCTGTAGATTATATCAAACAGCCTATACAAATATGAATATATTCATCTTATCCATAACGGTGTACTGAGAAACAACCGACAGATGATACTTTTCCCTTTAAAATCAAATTAATAACTGATATACTGGTCTAAAACTAAAAAGGAATGATTTAATGATAATATTTAAATGATAGTTATATCTAATCATAAGCGTGAATAATATAATGTTTTCATTAAAACGCTAAAACACTAAATTAAATTGCGTGCACACAAAAAACGACATATATCGTTCAAAGTTTCTCGATAATTTCATTCAACGTTAAATGCCATGTTTACGTTCAAATTCAAGCGTGAATTCGAGAAGTTCTTCATCAGTAATTTCTGGTAGTGGTACAACCATTGTAGCTGCACTCACGAACTTCGATGTGCTAATATTTGCAGCAGAAGGCATCGAAACTTTTCGTTCAAGCACAGGAGTTTCGATTTTTATTTTCTTGATCTGAACGTCTACATCTTCAGTAACAGATCTTTTTTCCGTACCATTTGGTGACTCTAGTGCCTAAAACATTTTTTTTCTTAAGAAGTTCGAAGAAAATAAAATATCTCACTACAGTGCCGTCGTTCGATTTGACCTGTTCAAAAGAATTGTTCGTATTCATTGAATTTCCTACAATGAGAAACATTTATTGCAAGACAACTTAATAATTTTTTTAATGTTCTTACCTGATGAATTTGACATGTTAACGAATTTAATCGAAGAATAATTATAAGCTTTGACAATCTAAATGATCTAAAGATATACCAAATATAGAGACAAAACGTTAATATTACGATTCTTTGACTCATTTATCGTATATATGGCGTAAATAATAACACACATATGATTTTTAGAGTAAATAAAAATAAAATTAACTGCACTATGAAATAAAAACTAATTTACAGTTTTAAACTATTCTGTTACACTAAATGAGACAATTACATTTGAAATATTACTAAAAGGCAGATGTCTATTCGAATTTTTGAGAGCAAATTCGTTTTATGAAACTTTCTTGAAGTCCATGAGAATCGACGTTAGGATATGGCAATTGGCGTGGTTCGTAGGTGATTGTAATGGTTTGAATTTCACCATCATCATTCATTATTTCTCGTGTTTCTTCTCTCTTCTCTTTGAGAACATTACGTGCCATGATATCAATATATAAAGCGTTGTCGAATTCTTGCGGTTCGAGGAAAACAAATCCTCTTTGACAATACCGAATAATCCTTTCGCATATACTTTTTTCCATATCTCCATGCATTGTATAGCATATAAATGATTTTGTCGCAATCGCCTGTAGAAAAGCGATTGTGCAAAATATATGTGAACCTATTATCAATATAGTTAATGATATTTCATGTATTCTAATATGTCTAACCTGTGAATGCAACTTGACTGATGTCAATGTCACTACTATGAAGCATAAAACTCACAGGATTTGTTTTTTCAGGAACATCTTTAAAATTAAACTGTAACTTAATATCAAATGGTAGTATTGCATTATAAATATTGTTGTTCTTTTTTATCAATGTTGCACTCAAGTGATCACTGTTCTTTGACAAAATCGATGTTAAATTAGTAAATGCATTAGCAACAGCATCGGTGAACTCGTTATGTGAATTGCCGTTGAAATTTATATCTATTTGTTCAATAAAAGTATCTGGAAATGGTTGTTTGCAAAGACTATTGACTACACAACCACCAGAGATATGAAATTTGGTGAAATCAATTGCTTCAATCCATACAGAAGACTTAAAACGATTTTCAAAGTTCATCATAAATTCAGCAATTGATTTGACAAATAATATTCGTTTATTCAAAATATTGTTTTGAAGCTTTTGAAAAAATAAACACTCTAAATTAAAGAATATCATATACAGACAACATTGTCTGAGAATGTGCATTCGAATAAATAATCTGTTATAGTCCTCGGAAATGTTTTGTTGGGTACCGATCAAATTATAACAAGTTTTCACTTCCAATAGTCACTTTTTTCAGACCCTGCTTTTTAGTGTTTGATTACGCATATTATATTCAATCTAAACTATAGAGGACTCTTTTTCATCTCCGATTATTCATTATTTAACTTCTCTTATTTTTGTTCGATATTATATTTGCTTTTGTTCTCTCATTCAATGTCGATGTATAAGTTATTTACGAACATCTTCTATATACGTATAGGTCATTTTTCTTTTTCTTTCTCTTTCATATCAGCTGTTTTATCAGCTGTAGTGTTGCACTGCTTGAATTATTTCATATTACGGTTAGTATCTATATTAGGACATCCTTTAAGATTAGCTGTTTGATTGTCTGTACTTATACATCACCTCTTTCATTTTATAGTGCTATCAATAGTCATATTAGGATACCTTATTTGATCAGATAGTTTAATCATTTATTCACATGCTTTTAAACATTCTTTCTATTTTTCTTTTCTTTTAATTAGTCGACTTTTTATGAAACCAGACCTTTGAAGAGACTTCGTTCATGAGCATTTAATTCACGTGTGCAACCGATTATGTGTTTGCAATTAAAGTAATCAAGTAGAACCAATTTGCCGACGTATGTGTATGTATTGAGCGGTAATAAACGACTATAACATTGAAAAGATGGAGTCTTGTACGTACAGCAAAAGCTTTCAAAGGCTTCAACTGTAAATGTAGGATGAATGAAGAGGCGCAATATAGGAGGCGCACCTCGGTGATATTGCTCTGGACATAAATATTCTTCTTCATCGATGTAACATGTATCCAAGTAGAAATCCAGATATGGAAGATTAACTTTGATTTTTTCTTTCTTCATCAACTTCATAAATATTTTGAAAAAGATTTGATCATTAGTTATTTCAATAGTTGAAAATTGTTCGGAACCATTCACTGCCACCATAAAATTAATAACATTCAAACCCTCGAGATGTTTGATTAACAAATATCCGATATCTTGATTGAGTGGAACAATTTTCTCATTAGATGCAGATATACAGGTGGATCATGACGTATGAGTCATATTCGAATAGGTTATGAAAAATCTAAAATGAACAAAAAATAACCAACCCATTTTTCGATGGTTAAATTTTAGAAATAAAAAAATATATAAAACAATTTCTTGAAACGAAAACAAAGAAGACGTCAAAAGTAATTCACGAAAGTACAACAATTAACTATATATCATAATGGGTGTTTACAAAAGGCTAGTAGAAAAAACCATTCTATATATCTTTTTGCACTCCCAATGTTCTTCATTTCACATTTCCATTTTTAATCGCATCAGAAAAGAAAAATTTGTGTTTCGTAGAGCATCTTTAAATCTGCAGGTAATCTAAAAGTAATTAAAGCAGATCGTTATGAAATTCTTGATAATGTATATTTCAGATGAACAATTAGTCGGATGCACAGCACATTATTACTTATAGGTCAAGTTTGCAATCGTCATAAAAATCGTTGTCTATATTTTAATCTGAAAAAAACAGCTTGTATATTATAACACTTATGAAAAAAAAACTTAATTCTTTTGTAAAAGGCAATAACAATTAATTTCTAAGGAGCACAGAAAATGAAGACAGTTCATTGTAAGAAATATAGAAAGGGACAAAGGAAAAAAGGTTGGCGAATGTGTAGCAATTGTAGACCACGATGAGCGACATTGATCATTTGCGAAGCCCCTCATTGCATTTATTTAACTGTTGATCCGAATCGAGTATGTTTCCAACTTCCACTAGGTCTCTAATCCATTGTATATCATCATCATCATCATCTTCATTTTCGATTGTGCTATTATCACCATCGATTAAGGCAATATCTTCGCACTTTGACTTTTTACTTTTCTTAACCACATATCGATTGAACAGTTCGTTAAGTTCACGTTCAGTTGTTTTAAATCGAATTTTATCGAGCTTATTCAGATACCACCAAACATAGTTATTACCTTGTTGAACAATTAGGTCTCTTAATGGGTAACAATTGCCTATTGCCGGCAAATTAACCACACGTCTTGAAAATGGAAAGACAAGCTAAAGAAAAAGTCACACGAATCATATTTTCCCTTCTGCAAAATTGAACTTACTTCTCCAAGTTCATTGACTTCAAAGATCAGTTTTAAATTGCTCATTATTGTAATTAAGAAAAAAAATCTACAACAGTTATTGGAAATATTTATTTTCTTTTAGGGTATATTTTTTTATTTCCAACACTGTCATTCATTCCAATATTGAACACAACATAGGAGTACTTTTAAAATAGTCACACAATGAATTCAACAATCTCAACATCAAATAACATCAATCTGTCATAAAAGAATCTACATTAAATGGTCTTTATGTAATGAATTCTCATTTCTTTTGTATAGTTTTCTAAAGTAATCATTTAAAATTTTTCTTGAAAAGCGAAATTTTTTATTTTCTCTTATGTTTTATCGTACGAAAACACAAAAATATAAAAGAAACAGGATTGATTATTTTGCTGGTAATATTGCTTTCTCTTTATCAATCATTCATATCGGTTGTTATGTCTTCTTTTCTTTCTACTGACATTATTTTGCTGCCTCATTATATTTGTACTGAAGAGATGATCATTTCTTCATTCTCTCCATCTTTCTAACATAATTGTTTTCGTGCTATCGTTTCGCTTTTTTGACCTTGCTTTATCTTTTTCTTCTTTCTCTTGCTTTCAGATTGAGCTATAAAATAAAATATATAACAGACTTTCTGTTAACTTGTGAATGAAGAAATTTCACTTTCAGTGGGTATATATGATACTTCATAAGAAAACATAAATAAAACTAATTCACACTGTTTACATGCATTTAATAAGAATAAAACTAATTGAGACTGTTTACATGCATTTAATGAGAAAAAAACAAGCAAAATTCAATGTGATAGTTTTGTGAGTTGATATGCTAATTTCGATGACATTGTAATTGATGTTCCGCTATCGATTTTCGATAAAATATGCTTAGCAGATGCTATTTGTGCCATAAACAATTGCTCATGACCGACATCTGTCCTGAAAGTATTGATATTATTAGCAAGATCTGGCCATGATAGTCGTATGCCACCTAACAAAAGATCCTTAATGTGAGCAGATGTAGCCGCTTTCAAATAAAATGCTGTTGAATGAACTTGAAACAAATGAGTTAATGCTACGCTACAATCGATTCCGCTTCCTATTTTATTAACAAATTTTCATTACTTTTTTCGATTAAAATGGTGAATCCTTACGGTAAAGTTGACAAAGATCATCAGCGGCTTGTCTTGCTGTTTTCACAGCGCTTAAGCACGATTGAACATTATTGATAAGTTGTTGTTGCTCCTTTCTATTTGAAGTCACCTGACTCTCAGTGAAATTTGCACCAGGAGCAGAACTTATTAAATCTATTGATTGAAGAACACGTGATGGCGTAACACCACGATTAATATCGATACATGGGCCAAGGACACGCATTGCATGTTCTTCAAGTGTTTCATTAGTGCACCGTAAAGAAGCCGATTGAGATGTAATAAATGAAGAATTGTTATCAGGCAGAAAACTAAGCATAGTACGTGGTGATAGAAAAGGTGTAGCTGATAATGGAGCACATGATAACGAAATAGTCTTTTTATGGTTGCGTGTACTAAACCGACGCTCATATTGAGTTTCGACAGAAGAACGGGATTGGAAAGGCTTCAGTGTAACATTGTGGAGTCGTTTGCAAGCTCGATCAGCATATTCTATGTCGGCATCTGATGCAAAACTAACATAATATACATTTCCCTTCAATGATCGCCGCTTGTCATAAGATACGAGGCGCAATTTCGACTTCAATTCTTTAGTAAATTTGTTCATGTACAGAACACGTTGGTACTTCATGACCTAGTAAATTAAACATCCTTTAATTATATAAACTATCCCATTTCAACATGTATATCATTTCGTCACCTTATGCTCAAAACATTCATACAAATGCAATGCATGTCATCAAAATCGTGTAACTTTCGGTGATTAATCGCGATATTTTCAAAAATCAGCGATTGATTGCAGTTATAGCAAAAAATTGCCAATTAATTGCGACTAATTGGCCATTTTGTAACGAACATATGAAAATGAACGGTCAGCCTTTATTTTAATTAATCATTCTTCTTTGATTTACATCATTTGATCCTCGCAACGAACAGTAAGTATCACTTTATTAAGAAAAACTTATGCAATATTTATTGTGAATGCGGAGAAGAAAATCAATCTCTTGATGAACAATCAATTTTCATTTCAAGCCATTGAAACGCAGTTGTAATCGTGATTTTCTCTAAGATAGCTACAAAAGTCGCTTGTTAAGCTAATTTATCACAGCTTTCTCGAAAAATTGGAAGAGATATCAGAAGAAATCGCTAATTTTGACGAATAATCGATCCCATAAATCACGGTCATATCACTGAGTTTTGCGCGATTTTGATGACATGCATTGCATTTGTATGAATGTTTTGAGCATAAGGTGACGAAATGATATACATGTTGAAATGGGATAGTTTATATAATTAAAGGATGTTTAATTTACTAGGTCATGAAGTACCNACTGAGTTTTGTGCGATTTTGATGACATGGGAACTTTATTAACGAATTAAATTTTAACATATTCATTAGGCATACTATTTTTCAAATGTGAGAACAATTCAAAAAATTTCTCCTCATATAATCTGACTTTTATGTTCTATATATTAATTTCAATTCTGCTCGCTTTTATTCTAGAATAGTTTACTCAAAGCATTTTTTCAATCTTGCAAAGATTCAATATTCTCGTTATTACATACAACTTCTTTTTCTATGAATTATTTTCATGCTTTTTTATTTTTGACACTATTATATTCATCTAAATAGTCGATTTTGAATAGAAATTCTATTGAATATCTTTTTTCTACAGAACGAACTCTGCTTTATATTACTGGTTTATTTATGCTATCTCTAGTGATTTCGTCTTTTGAAGTTTTTACACACTATATCTTCTTTTTCGAATCTAAAAGAAAACTTAAATGTGTCTTTTATAAAATATGGTCTTTTCTTTATAAACATTGCTGTTGTCTTTCACTATATCTCATATTATTCTATTTATCAAATTTTTTAACTTTGAAAAACGATTGACTCTTTTCTTGTCTCTACAAAACGAATTCTATTATGTAACATCTGAGTTTTGATGCTCTTCCTTTGGTTACTTTTTAAGATACCGAATTAATAGTTTCCTTGTCAAAAATGAAAAACTTTTTTTACATATTTTACTTAATACATCGTTTTATAAAAAACTCTATTTATTATTCAAACTTATTTAATTGCATTCGAATTAAGTATGGTGAATGCGCATTAAAAAGATTTAGACATGTGGAAAGATTAACCATTAAATTAGCGAAAGCCCAGTGTGATTTAGAATTTCTACGAAGTTGTCTCATATATGGATTAACTCCAAAATTTATCAAATTTAAATTAGCAAACAGACATTTATCCTTGTCTCCAAAAGTAAAAAAGTTTCAACGTGAATTACTTTCAATTGAATACTCGTCAAAACTTAAAAACATTAACAAAATAAAAAAAGAACTAAACAGAATTACTATGGATGGATTCTTCAACAAGTTCTCGTCACATCATCGCAATCGTATCAAACTACACTTGTATGATAAGGAACAATCGGAAATTGCCAAATTCAAAAATCTACATGAAAAAAAGATTACCATATTACTTAATGCAGTAGGAGATCACACACGTGCTCCACTTCTCTCAATTGACAAATTAGTTTATAATTTATCATCTAAGCTACTAACAATTCCACAATTAAAATTATTAAGCAGAGGATGGAAGTTCTGCATAGAAGAAAAAATAATTGAACCATTAAACATTCAAACCGAAATTGAATATGGTATGATAAAAATTAAAGAAGAATCAGATAAAAAGAAAATATCTTGGAACTCATTACGTAATGATATTAAATCAGTGGCAGAAGATATGATCAAGAGAGTTAATAAAAAGCGTATATCTAACTTAAGTCAAGAAGAACATATTGCATTAAAGGAATTAAAAATGGACAAATCATTGATCATATTACGTGCGGACAAAGGTAACGCTGTAGTATGTATGGACAAATTGGATTACATAGAACGTGTCAATAAAATTTTACAAGATCCCAAAAAATTTATTAAAGTTTTAAATGATGAATCTGAATATGATGAAAACCTAATTAATAATAGATTAAGTAGATTATTAAAAGAAAAGAAAATTAATCAAAACACTTATGATAAGATATATGCCACTGGTTGTTCAATTCCAGTATTATATTGTACCGTAAAAGTACATAAAGCCAAATTTCCTTTACGACCGATAATAGCAATGTGCAACGCACCAAATTACAAACTTGCAACTTTTCTGACTAACATGATAAAAAATTATAAAAAAGAAAGTCAATCGTACGTGAAAGACTCATTTGAATTTACAAAAATTTTAAGAACAACATCATGTAATACCAATGACGTGATATTAAGCTTTGATATTGAATCTTTATATCCAAATGTACCGGTAACAGAAGCTATCCAACTTGGTGTTGAATTACTGTCGCCGCCAAAATACGATGAACGCGAGTATTTTTTGAATATCTCGAGAACGGAAGCAGCTATCAACCTGCGGTTTTCAGCATTTGAAACAAAAATGTGGGGGAAATAAACTGATACCAAACCCATTAGGATCGCAGGATTTTTTAGGGTCTCTGGAAACCTGGACTTAAGTCGGACTTTGGCGATCCAAAATTTTTCAATAAGTTTTCGAGT
>CAJNSZ010002683.1:0-14219 GCA_905329745.1 Rotaria sp. Silwood2
CCAAACTCTAACTCAATGTTCAAAATATCAAAACGAAAATGGTTTAGGGCTAGTGCATGTCTCGCTGCGACATCGAATCGAAACCCATACCCACACTCCCAAACAGTTTGGATTTGGTGCATGTCTACCCGCGTCCATACTCTTACGCACCGTCCCATCCACATCATAATCTTGACACTCCTCCACACTCTCACCGCTATCGTAACTAGGGGTCGACCAGCTCAGTTCACAAACTCCGTTCAAATGAGCTAAAGAACTACTCGAACAGTTCTTTTGAGCGAACTGAACTTTTCGAACAGTTTGCTCCAAACGAAGTGAGCGGCTTGAACAGTTCTTTCGAATGAACCGAACTATTCCAACAGCTCCTCTCCAATGAACCGAAGCTACCATTAAAATAGATACTAACATTCCTATAGGGGAGCCCATAAGTCCTCATGGGCTATCGTATAGGGGTACCTATAAGTCCTCGTGGGCTATCATATAGGGGTGCCCAGAAATCTTCATGGTCTATCCTAGGCGGGTACCCATTGGAGGTCGACAAGCTCGGTTTTACTTTCGAACTGATTAGTTGTTCAAAGCGCTCAGTAACAGGAAGTGCACCATTGAAAGAGTTCATTTGAGCGAATTGAACTTTCTAAACAGTTTTCTAGCAATGAATTGATCTCTTTCAACAGTTCTTGTGAACGAAGTGCACTTTTCAAAGAATTCTGCTGGATGAACAGATTTTCATGAAAAGTTACACCCATATGTCCTTAAGTTCTATTAAATAGGAGTATCCTTAGGTCGTCAAGTGATATTGTATAGGGATATCCGTTTGTGCGCAAGACGTATTATGTAGAGATAACTAATGGTTCTCCAGTTCCAGTATATAGGAGACAGTCCACGCAAGGCACGACCATAGGTGCTCAAACCCGGTTTTCAGATTCTGGTCAAGTTGCGATAAATTGATAGAGGGAAGTGTTTTATGAACTTTGACGCAAGCCGTTTTGAAAAATATTCAACCGTTGATTTTTTATGCTTGTTTTACGGAAGGCACTGAAAATCAGCATCTGCGCCAAGCGGGGTCCTAACACGACTATAGCTCAAGAATTGAATTACTGATTGGGCTCAAAATTTTCTATGCACACGAATCTTCATGAGTTACAGCTACCATATCAGGTTCAGATCAAAAGATAGAGCTGTGGATGGTTTTGTAACTCATCCAAAATGAGAAAAGAGAAATATTTTGGGCAACTTTGCTGCTTTATAACTCGTAATGGAAATACGATAGAGGTCTGAGATTTCCACTCAAACTGGAGCGCCTGCCAATATATATCGCCTAAAAATTTTGGCGCAATAGAAGCTTCCTTTCCACTAATTGGATTCTTCAAAAATCGGTTTTTTGTCGAAAAATCACGATTTTCAGACGGGATTTTCTCCGCAAATACCAATTTGTTTCAGGGCTGAGATTACGAAGTTGGAAAAGCTACCTGAGATGTACAACTTCATAACAAAATCCGCGTGGGCCATACAGAAACAGCTTGCTTTATAGGTCATCTTTAGTAGCTTGAAATCAATATTTGGGCCCGGTCATGCGTACAAATCTCATGAATCGATCATCCCCCAAAAGCTGAAATTTTGGGCTATATATAGATCTCTTTTAGTGTGCACTCTAATAAAAATTTCAGCTATCTAGCTAACTTCTAACGCTTAGGGAGCCTTCAACTAAAACCATGGCTTTCCCTAAAATTCCGATTTTCATGGCATTGGATATCCGTAGAAATGGAACTTATAGGACTCGGGCTTGTGCCACTTCTAAGAACACATAAAGTACCACAAAGTTATCCAGGAATTGTCTTGGGCTCTTGTAGAATTGTTAGCCCATGAGGACTTATGGGTTCCGCGATAGGAAAGCCCATGAGGACTTATGGGTACCCCTATAAGATAGCCCTTGAGGACTTATGGATACCCCTATCGGATAGCCCTTGAGGACTTATTGGTATCCCTAAAGGAGAGCCCTTGAGGACTTATGGGCACCCCTATAGGATAGCCCTTGAAGACTTATGGGTACCTCACCACACAGAGTCCCACCTTTTCAGTTCTCTGAGCTGAGCTGAACTGCCCGAAGTGTGCAGCTCAGTTCGAAAGAACCGTTCGAACGGTTCGCGTAAACTGAACTGAACTGTTCGTAGAGCTCAGTTCAGCTCAGCTCGTTTGTTGAACAGTTCATCGGTTCGGAACTTTTTCCGAACTGTCGTACTCCTAGTGTTCACTTGGTGCGATCACCACGTATGACCGGGCAACTTACTCTGTCGTAATTTATTCTCTTAATGATTCAAAAAGAAAAGATGAACAATATGAAGAGAAAGAGAAGAAGAAGAAGAAATAAAACAGTCAGATGTTTATTATCTTTCAGCGGATGGTTGCGCTTATCAATGTCAGAGAAGACAACTGATGACAGTGATGAACGCCGTCACCGTGATGCAATTAGAAGAATCCATTACTTGATTTTACCTCATAAAGTTAGTATCGTGTTTCTGTCGATTATCAATCGAATTTGAGCGCATGCTCATTTGACAGATGCTGTCGGTTACAGTTACAGAGTTAAAAGAATCGCGAACATTATCCGCAACATCTATCCTATAGAACGCCGGAATGAACGAACACTAGATTCGTATGGTAACAATTCAATGAACATCATTGAAAAAAGAACTTTGGTCCCGTCTACATGAATCAGTTCATCAACAATACTCAATTACTACTTGCTGAGTGACGAGAAAGGGGTTCCTCTCAATCGTAGTTCCTTCAGGACATCTTTAACCAAAAATCAAGTCACATTATCGTTTTTTGTGACAAATTATGGCGCTGGAATCTATAGCTTACAAATGATTGACCATTTAACGAAACAAAATGTGTCAGAATCGAAACTAAAGTCTGGTGCTCTCCATTTCTTTTAGATTTTATATTTTAATCTATTATGTCCACAGCACCGGTCAATAACACTAATAATGTTAGTCAGACGTTTTCTCGCCTAGCACGTACTTACAGTCGTGTCACATCGATCGAACCGACGGATGCGACTGGCACTGATCATTCATCGACATGGATTGATTCATTTAACCGGTTCAATCAAGCCTTCTTGGGTAGTTTACTTCGACTACCATTGCGTCTTATTGACATAAGCCTTCTCTCTTTTGGTCTTTATCATAGCGGCAGCGCATGTGGTCTCAACAATTCTCTTTGTATCATATCGATTCTTCTAATCATTTTCAATGTCATCGATATTGTCATTGTTATTGGATTTCGCTTGCGCTATTCGTCATTGTTAGAAGAACAAGAAAAATTGAGACGATCTCGAGTAGCAAATATTCTACGTGGCTGGTTTATTCTTTTCAAATTTATAGCCATTTGCATTGGTACCTCCTATGTCTTTACACCGATTAAGCTGACAAATACTAACTGTGAATTCGTTCGCTTTTGTCTTGGTGTTGTATGCTTTAGTACATGGATACTTCCTTTTATTGAAATACCCCAGCCTGCATTACCCGTACGACGACCATTATTTACGGAATGCTTCTTTCCTCTTTTGTTGATTGTTATTAATAGTCTTTATTTTGGTACTGTAGTATCTGCCATGATTAAAGTCCAGGATCTAAAGTGTATATTTACCAACATGAAAGATTTCTACTTCCATGCTCCACTCAAATCATTTGCTTGTGTTGGACTTATTTTAGCTGGTTGTTCATTATGTATGATCGTATTCAATTGCATGTTCAGTCAACTCTTTTTCCGTTTGACTCGCTGGCGTGCATTCATCTTCCGTTGTTTAACTCTTTTCTATGCATTATGCTGTTTTATAAATCTCGCTGTTCTCTATTATAATTCTGTTGGCGCTATACTTCTCTTTAAACCTCGTTCAGGTGGATCTTGCCGTTCGGTGGCACCCAATTTATATAAAACTCTGTTGATATGGCAATGGATTCGCACTGTTGGACCACTTATTGCAATACCGTTGGTGTGTGTTTTCTGTTGTATTGGTTTTTGTGTAGGATCTCTTCTTGCAGCATGTTTGCCTGCCTCTATTTCCGTTCCACTACTTGAAACTCTTAGAGTATGCAATATTTTAATATTTTGCATTTGATTATTTTTCGCTCTGATTAGGAAAGGTTGCCGACCACTCCTGTTTCTATCGCTCCCAATCCTCCGGCAAGACAGGAGAGCATCAACGCTTTGCCAATGGTCACCTTTGGTGAAGAATCTAATCAATTTGATCAGACTGAATGGTTAGAGACGATACACAGAAGAAATTTGATCATTTTTATTCACCTTTTTCTTCTAGTACCATTTGTCGAATAGATTTTCAACCGAATGAACAAGTAAGACGACTTCAATGTAATCATTTGTTCCATCCTGGTTGTGTAGCCAATTGGTTGTTGATCACACGCATATGTCCCGTATGTCGTCAGCGCATGACAACGGTAGAAATATAGGATCGAAATAACTTTTACTTGCGCCCAAACAGTGATTGTTCTTACTTCAAACTAAAGATTGATTCTTTTTTGTCGATTGAGTGTGCGTATTCGATGAAATAATCTGACAAATTTCTTTTTTTTATTATCAATAAATATGATGTCATGATTAATCAAAACTTTGAGCCTTTTCTAGCCGATCTCTCAATCGTTTTTAGGAGAGGATTTCTTCTAGAATCGAACAAGGCCATAAGATGACAAAGTTTTATTTCTTTTTAAACTCACCATCCAATAGACTCTCTTGGACATAAACGATCTAATGAGGGTGTGGGTGGATTTGAGTGGATGTTGATGAGGATGCGACGATATCGGTATGTGGTAGGTGAACTTCTACATCCACATCGATACCCACACCCTACGTTAAGAAAAACGAAAAGGTGTGTTTCTATTGGTTTTTAGCAAAGGTTATCATCTTTTTATGCCAAATATTTTGTGTTTGAATTGGAATTTCCTTATTGAATAAACATACTTGCTAATAATGTCTAAGTAAGGAACTGAGTAAAGAAAATGACGCCACTTTACGAGTTATTTAATAAACTTCATTGGAAGTTTCAAACATCCAGTGTTTCCTGTAATGTCAAGTTGTATGTTGCAAGCAATCTGTGATTGTCTCATTCTTGCACTAGAATCTTTTAATTTTCTCTTTTGAATGCTTTTTGCACGGTTTATTTGCTTATCGCACAGATCAATTGAAGTCTTTTACTAGTCGATCACAATAAAGTGCGATAGATTTTCTTTTTCATTGAAAAATCATTTCGCTGAATAAGATCATTGCTTTTTTTTTGTTAAAGATCTAGAAATATCAAAGTCAAAATGTTAATGAACATTGAACTGTCACAATTATTTTTGAAAATATATGAACAGAAAAATACTAAATTCAATTATGTGTGTTCATTTAAATACTATTCTCATATACTTAATTTTCTTAATAAAATAAAATTCCTTTTTTTACAAATTGAATATGTCGCTGAACATCTAGACTGATGCAAGAAAGATATTATTCAATAAGATCGACTTCTGGCTGAGAGAAAAATAAAGAAATATTGCTGTTCACATATTTACACGTTGTTGTTATTTCTTTTTTCTCGTTCTTTCTTGATAGAAGGAATCAAATAATATTGGTAAAGAGCATTTGAAATTACGAAATTCTTCTTGACCAATGACGCAATGAATCAAAGAATCGAAAAAAATAAAAAAAAAAGCATTACCGGCACTGGGACTTGAACCCAAACTGAGAGATTGAAGGTCTCTTATCCTACCGTTAGACTATATCGGTATATCTTAGTCTCAAATGGCAGATGTTCGAATTATGCCATATTAACTTATCATTGACTTTTCTATTTTGTTATTTAAAACTAAAAAGTCTATTGTGTAGATCAGTTCTCATTAATCTGTTTATATTCATAAAAATAAATCATAGAACTAAGATTGTAGTTGGGGAATATGAGGAGCGGCTGTGATGAGTGTGGGTGCAGGAGGGATTGTGAATATAGGTGATTGGAAGACAATATCCAAGCCCTATACCAACATTTTAACATTAAATTCGATAGGTCACTATTGAGATTAAGAGATTTTGGGTAATCCACAAAGTACCACAATTTTGCTCAGATACCTCGAATACAACTTCATCTTTCTAAGACATTTTTCTCTTTAAAATTGAAGTAAACATTTCTTTTCTCATCTTATATATTTGATAGAGCTTGTCATAATCTACACAACTATGTTTTTCGAAAGTCAAAAAAGTTTGACCACATACAAAATATTAAAGCATACTACCCACGGAAAAAATTTTCAACAAAAACCGCTAAAAACCGCGGTCAAATTGACCACGGTTTTCACCGGTTTCGAAAACCGCGAAAGTCAGACCTTTTATGCGGTATTTTGAAACCGCTAAAAACCGCGGTGTAAGTGACCGCGGTTTTTAGCGGTTTCAAAGTACCGCATAAAAGGTCTGACTTTCGCGGTTTCTGAAACCGGAGAAAACCGCGGTTTTTAGCGGTTTCAAAGTACCGCATAAAAGGTCTGACTTTCGCGGTTTCTGAAAATCGGAGAAAACCGCGGTTTTTAGCGGTTTCAAAGTACCTCATAAAAGGTCTGACTTTCGCGGTTTTTGAAAACGGTGAAAAATGCGATTTCTTCAAACCGCAGTACATCACGGTTTTCAAAACCGTTGAAAACCGCGGTTTCTGTAAAAATATCTGAACCAGAAAAAATGGTTCAGGATGACTCCACTCACCTGAACTTGTCTCAAATCCAGGTGAGTTACCCTTCAAGGGGCGTTGTAGTGAACTTTTTCAAGTTCCATTCACGCAAAGTTTGTTTGCGATTAGAGACAGAATAAAAAAATATTCTTTAAAATTTCAGAAAATAGTGGGGCACGACATCCTTACTGTCCTTACACATTCCCGGATGTTTTAATATACACCACAAATGCCGCGGTTCTCAGTAGACACACCGCAGTATTTAATACCGAGGATAATAGCGGGCATACCGCGGTTTCTGAAACCGGTAGATACCGCGATACCCAATACCGCGGTTTTTGATAAGCATACCGCGGTTTAGAAACTGTTCTTATTTCATCATTTTTGTAAATGCTAAAGCGTTTCTAAAAATTTTTAGTTGTTTTATCTTCAATGAGCAGCTTCATATATTATTTTGAGTTCATCGTTTTTCAATGGATTACTGATCATTTACTTATACGTTTGGGTTCGGTTGTCAATGTCCCATACAAGGATACGCAAAACCTGATTACGAAAGACAAAATGTAAAAATATAATTTCTACCATATTCTGACAGCGTAGTTCCTTTGTGCCATTATATTCAAACGTTTCTAAGTATTGTAAAAATCTGAAACTTATGATGGCATTAGAGTATTATATTGAATATTGCTGTATCATACTGTATAGATCATATATTCGTATGATTGTGTTTTGAAACGAATCAACGACATCTATATTATATAGTAAAATTTTAANCCCACCCCACACCCCACCCCCACCCCCACCCCCCCACCCACCCCCACCCCCACACCCACACCCACACCCACACCCACACCCACACCCACACCCACACCCCACACCCACACCCACACCCTAATTTTGCAGAAAATAATGATGAAAAATGAAGAAAACAATGAAAAAATACTATAGTCTCTAAAAAAACAGAAAATTGAATACTGAATATTTAAAAAGGGTTAACATATTTACAAGCTCCACAAAGTGTTTTCTACAAGTATATCTGAAGAAATCTTGTCTGAAACTCTATTAAACATTCTTCTAGTGTAATCGCAGAAAAGTGTTGTGGATTTTGCGAATGTCTTAATCTTTTTTCAATTAAGTATTCAATCTTTTTTAGAGACTAGTATTTTCTCATTATGTTTCTTCACTTTTCATCAATACTTTTTATAAAATTAATTGGTAATCACAAATAGATTGTACTATAAAATGTTGCAACATTTTCTCCGCGATGCTTGGCCCTTCAATGAAAAGTCCGATCACCCAACAAACATGATAAATCCGTCAAAAATAATCCATTTGTCGGTGAATCAAACAATTTTTGCCTTTTCATTGTGCGGTGTTATTCTTTTTTCAGTTCGTTGAACGAATTTTTTTATAACTCATGCAAAAAATGTTTGAAACATACAATTGTTTCATTTTTTTTATAGTAAAAAAAAAGCTTATTGAATTTCAATTACAGCTACTTTTGTTAAAGTAACAGGTGGTAGTTTTTGTTGTTGATAAGTTTGTTTAATGACCAAAATAAAATATCCAATTAAAGCTATTGTTAAATAAATAATTTGAAGAATAATTGATGTTCGAGCACGAAGTGATCCAGCATATAAATAAACAACAATATGACCTGTATTCTGACCTAGCAACATACTTGAAAAAGCTGCTTCCTCTTCCTCAGGAAACATAGTTTCATATAAAGCTAAAATTAATTTCCACAGTCCAATCAAATAACAATCAAAAAATACTTTACCTGATACAACTGGATCCCATATGGCACTTGCTAGTCCTTGTAGAATAGCTAAAATATATAGAACATACATTTGAGCCGAATATGGTTTCCATAAAAGCATTGTAATTAATGATCCATAACACACAATAGAAGCAATTACAAATATCAATGAACGACGTTGAAATTTTCCCGCATAACCAACAATAATACTGAATATAGAAGCGGCAATACCATATACCATCATAACCAAACCTGATGAAAAGAAATATTAATTTAAAATTTGTTTGTCTTCAGATAATAAAAAATAAGTACAAATAACATCCTGAACCGAAAAATACTAATAATCAATTTTACTGTGGAAGTTCTGAAAAATCTACTAAAATAAGCGAAGTAAGGCGTTCAAGATAATAAATATGCGGATATTCCAATGGAGGAAAAACCTCAAATACATTAAATACAGTATATGCGAAAAATAGGAAGATGATATACATAGGCGGCGGAGCGATTTCAGTCTAGGGTAGGCTCAACTTTTTTTGCTAAACCAGCGCACCCATGTAAGGCAACATGAGTTGAAATCCGATAAGACTTGATTATATTCATAAGATTTTGATTGATTTTTAATCAGTTTTTAGCTGAATTTAATTGAAAATAACCGAAAAAAATCAAAATCTCGTTCATTATTACGATTACTTCGGATTTTAATTGATATTTCATTATAATAAATGAAATAGTTTTCATCCGATTTTCATCGGTTTACATAATTTAGACGCGAGTTATTTTATGAAGTTTTAATCGAGTATAATCGGGCATAATCGTACAATCCATGAAATTTTGATTTTTTTCGATTATTTTTCATTAAAATCGTTTAAAAAATGATTAAAAATGAATTAAAATTGCATGATTAGGATAAATTTTTAATTCATTTTCAATCTGATTTAAGCTGTCATTTTTTTGTACATGAATGCGAACAGGTTGAAAAGAGGTTTTCTTCATTTGTTTAGAATGGTGAACATTATAGATTTTCTTGTTAGATTTTAATTCTTTACCAGCGTGATAACTATCTAATGCGTTATTGTTTCCCAACACAACAGGAATTAATGAAGTAACAGAGAAAGATAATTTTAAAAAGCAATAGAGAAACAGTCTGGAATAAAATAAAACTATTCAGTATCAAAAAATCGTTTTCCAATTTTGATTCTTTAAAAGAAATTCACAATAGATGCTTGATCAAGCTAATAGGGAGGGTTTTGTTGGTTCTAACGACGAGACAAATGTGCATAATTCTGGTTCACTTTTAGTATCATTTGAATTATTCGATTCGATTTCAACAGGAGATAGATTTTCATCAAAACTATTCTTGGACTTCCTTTTCTATTTTGAAAGAAAGATATATTCTGAGGTTGTTTAGCTGTTACCGGTGTACGAAAGGAGTAATTTTATTCAATTATCTAAACTCAGACACTATTGTAATTAGAAGCTCGCAAAACAATTCAACTATCTATTATAGAGAACCAAGAATTCGATATCAATAGAGATGGTAACGGAATCCATGTAATATCACGTTTAGCAGGAGTTAGCAGTAGCAAAAATATGGACTGAACCTTTAAAAAGACGTCATCTGTGAAAAGAATATGAAAAGTAAACGATAACAGAACATTATTATACTTAATCGAGCCTACTCAAGCCTTGTTGTGTCCTATTTTAAGCCTAATCAAGCCTACTGGCTCCGCCGCCTATGATGATATAGTTTTTTATGTAAAAATTGATCGATCTTCTTTTTTGTGAAAATTGATCCGGTGCCTTCTATTTATGGGTGCAACAAATCCTTATTTTCTGCATAAAGATTGTAAATTTTCTAGGTGAAAACCAACCAAATTCAACCAAATCTTTGTGTCAGTTATAAACAGTTTTATTTGCTCTATTTGATACTGATACCATATCTACCAAATCCTACCAAATCTTTGGCAGGATTTGGTAGATATGGTATCAGTATCAAATAGAGCAAATAAAACTGTTTATAACTGACACAAAGATTTGGTTGAATTTGGTTGGTTTTCACCTAGAAAATTTATAATCTTTATGCAAAAAATAAGGATTTGTTGTACCCCGACTTCTATTAGTTTTCAGGAAACCCATTTATTTTTTAACAATACTCTGAAGACAACCATAATTGACGTAATGGCCATAATCCGCATAATGAAGAAATCTGGCCACCTTCCTATAATCGGAACGCGTAAGCGGTGCTTTCCGTGTGTGCTTCCATCCGCATCGTCAGTTGGGTGATGCTCCCTGTATGTGTGTTTCCGCCCTCATCCTCAGTAAGAGAGACACCCTCGGTGTGTGTTTTCTCCCTCACCCACAATGATAGAGATGCTCTGTGTGTACTTTCACCTTCACCAAAATTTCAATTCCCCAAGCTCTGTTGGTTTATGAAAACTCGTGTGATTTCCGGAAACTAAATGAGTTCCCGGAAAGGCATTCGGTTTTTTGAAACTTATTTGGTTTCCGGAAAGTCATGTGGTTTCCTGGAAACTCATATAGAGCATCATATGGCCCATTATGGCCGCTATGCCTGTCTTCCGAATATTGTTGACAAAAAACGAGTTTCTTAGAAACTAATGGAAGGCACCGAATCCTTGTAGCCTTACCCTCTTATACCCTTGTAGCCTTGTACTGTTGTAGCTTTACCCCCTTATAGCCTTTTGACCTTTGATCTGTAATCTTTAATCCGGCACAGACAGACAGATAGACACACAGACACTAAACCTTATGTATATATATACAGATAACGAGCAGTTCTAATGGCTTGAAATTACAATTTGACTTCGAAAGAGAGGAGATGTCGTTAACACTTATGTGAACTGACCTACGTAGTAAATACCAACGGAGCATGTAATGAAGCCCTGAAACATGAGAAAATATGAGTATTTTCATGTAGATAATATATGTGTATTACAGTGATGAATATTGACCACATAAAGGCTTCGGAAACGCCAATCCAAAAAGCTAATGGAAGTAGTAATATCTGTTTCGGTTTTTTCAATTGTTTCAGTGTCGATGTTGTATATTTGAAAGAATCACTTATAAAACTTTTAGATTCTGAATCTAAAGAAATGAACTAATTAAATGACTAGACATTTTCAAAATCAGTTACGTTTTAAATGTCGTTTTTGATCAAGAAATAAAGCCACAAGAAAGAGTGAAATAACAATTAAACCTACGAATATTCCATACAGTATCGAAGCCTAAATATCTAAAATAGTTAAACAACTTTCAAACATTCACTTTTGATTCTTTACTGTATTAAGGGATATTTTATTGCTATCATTGTTTAATGACTGTTCTTCACTTTCCAAATAGTTTGCGCCACATAGATTAATATCTTTTTGTATAGAATCATTTCTACCATTTCGTAAAACAAGATATGTAATTAAATCTCCCCAAACTTCACCTTTAGTCAAAGAAAAATTTATATGAGTATTCGAACAACAGATGACTTTACTGGTTTGAAATGTTGCATAGAAAATACCAAAATATTTATTTTCCTTTGCTTCTTCCTCTCCAATTTTATCCGTTTTGCCTAAATCAGCAATATAAGCACTTTGAGCGGTCCAGAATGCAGCTTGAAAAATACCACAAAAAACCGATGCTAATAGATAAAATAAAATAAATTTATAAAAAATATATAGTTATTATCATTTACTTGGATACATAAGCCATACTTTTGGATAAATATTTGCAGCAATGAAAAGAAGAAAACCAATTTGTGCAATGAAAATTGTCCATTTATAACCAGCTAAGAAAATAATTGGATTTGTTAAAAAGAGACACGAGAAAGCCGAACATCCAGAAATGATTGCTAAGGAATAAAGACCAGCATTTCCATCAGTATTAGCACTGGATTGTAAATTAGTCACAGCATTATAAGAAGTGAAAATAAGAATAAAAGTTATGGAGATAACAAAAAAATTCTTCTTTGTTGATTTTCCACCATTTGGTTTGTTATCAATTGTATTGGAATCTTCGATCGTCATATAGGTTTCGCTTTCACAAGTATAATATATAACACGCGATGTGAAATAAATTGGATTATACAATAGAGTAGAAAAAATGACAGTTGCTCGCTCATCCTCTCACCTTTTATGACTATGAATCACTCTTACTATTCTATTGCTGTTGCGTGCTGTCTATGTGAGAAAGAATCTGTATGTTTATTTTTTTACGTGATATAAAGAAAAAAAAGTGAAGCACTCCAGAGATACAGTGGATTGTACCCGTGCCCGTCCAATATAAAAATTATTTACCCGTATCCTATCCAGGTGTGTTAATTTGTCTTTACCTTTTCTTTAAGATCAAGATAATTAGGGACGTAACTATACCAATACAGTATTGGGGTTTTAGTATTGGTTGGTATTGGTACTAGGTGGTATTAGTATTGGTATTGGTAATGGTATTAATATTGTTACAGTCCTAAAGATAAGGTTACATCTTTATAAATAAAAATAATCTAATAAGATGATATTGTGGCATACATTATAAAACAAGAATTCCATCGTACTATCTTGTTATTTAACATATTTTCTAAATTACCTCTTTCATTTCATGTTTTCAAATTGACAACGGTTCATATGGTAATATGTATCTAATTGACACTTTTCGTTTGTTAATGAGAATCATTAATTTTATCCATTTACATAGAAATTACTTTAGACTTATTAGTTATGATTTCATTAATGAACAAAAAATATTTTCTTCAGCAAAAATTCTAAATATACTATTTATTTTCTTCATAAATAATAAAATATATCAAACGGTCGAAAAAAATTTTCTAAAAGTCTAATATGTAAGACTGGTATCCTTAGAAAGAGCGCAAAAAACTAAGTATTACGCTAAAATATGAACGCGGAGTTTGGTGTAGTCTCAAGCAATTTTTTTTAAAATACAATTGCCTGCAAGAGAAAATTTTTTGTCTTCGTTTGTTTTTTTTCTTTCGCTCTTTCATCCTCGATCATGTACATACATATACGCTTATGACAGAACGAAAGAAAAAATTTCTCTGCATATGCAGACAGAAGCAGACAACATTCTTCTCGATGATAATTCTGATTGAAAAATTATTTAAATATTAAATTAAATAATAAATATTGTATTAATTCTGAGAAGGAGAAAAGTTTTTAAATTCAACACTTTATTAGGCAATAAAAAACTTTTCTATTATCAGAATTATTTTTTTAATTATTTTTTAAATTCAAAAATCGTCTTTTTTAAAAGTCAATCAGTGTAGGATATTCAGTTGAATTATGTATATGATTTCGTTTATCTATGTTGAACTAATCATTTATTTAATTTCTCTATGCATCTGATTTAGCCAGAGAACTATCTGATCATATTAGCGAATAAACGAAACAAACTCTATTACTTATGACTTTTTAAGATTTTTTCCTTGCTATATAAAGATGGGATATTCATAATCATTATGATGAGCTAATCGTCTTCTCTAAAATATGGAGAAGCTACAGCTTATCATAAGAAAATAAATTTTGACGTAATTTATATAGAAAAAAAGAAAACGAAACACCAGAAAAAAAAAGAAAAAAGTAAATGACTTCGCACAGGATTCGAACCTGCACCGCGTTATCTACGCTGTTAGCCACTCGGTCACATGCAAATTGCGGGTGTGGGTGTGGGGTGTGGGTGTGGGTGTGGGTGTGGGGTGTGGGTGTGGGTGTGGGTGTGGGTGTGGGTGTGAGT
>CAJNSZ010002684.1:0-14216 GCA_905329745.1 Rotaria sp. Silwood2
ACACAGAATAGATAAAAAAGCAATATACGATAGACTTACTGGGTGCATGAAACTATCTTTTCATAGAAGGTTTGAAACTTGACGAACGAATACTTTAGGAGAAAAATAACTTCATGTACAATTTCGTTAGCAACGTGATCGAAAAAATAGACGGTTTTAAAATTAAATTATCCTTAAAAAAATAGAACTGTTTTTTTTTTATTTGTCAATGGTTAGAAACAACATTGAAAGACCTCTCGATCGCTGCGAAGATAAAATTTTTCTATGCTTTCAGTTTATGCAAAAACGAGTATGTTTTCTCACCATAGAAATATGTTGAATTTCATGATGTAACGGTACATTTAGAATATAAGATCGTCCTACTGCCTGGAACGCCGCAAACGAAAAATGAACATCTGTTTCATAAACTAGAGACTATAGGCTAATATTCTATGGTACTTTTGCAAGTCTGCTTTGAGTTTCAAATTTATGAAAAATGTCCTATTCTGCCTGATTTGGCCGATATATTCTTGTCTTATGAAATAAGTATTATCTATTTGCATATAAATATGAATGTTTTTTTCATCTAACAAAAGAATCAAAAAATATAAAATCATATATTCAGATATATTATTCAAAAGAGAACATATATTTTGACTAGTAAAACAAATATATAGAAAAGCATGACTTCGTCGTGACCATGTCATTTAATTTGATCTATATTCAATAAAACAATCTTTATTCTCGATCAACAACGATAGGATCACTTTTATAGATAACATAAAAGTAGATTTACAATGATGGAAAATCCTTCAAGAACACGCTATCTTAATAAATTCTTGAACTAATCATCAATATTTTTTCGATACTCTATTATAGTTTCATGTTGTTCTAGACAAATAGAAAAATAGTACAAAAAAACTAGAACATAATCACATAAAGAAAACAACGAGAACAACCGCAACATACATGCACACAATACATTTACATAGAAGAACAAACATATAACATATTTAGCACATAGATATAAATTGTAAAGCTCAAATAAACATGAACCAAGTGTATTCGATGCTTCAGATGATTCATAGAGCTAAATTTGCAATAAGTGGTTCATATTAACAAAGATTTCTAAATTAAATAGAAAATAATTTATTGATCTTTTTTATCGATTTCACTTACTGTTTTCCAATCTATGAATATCGAGCAATATTACGTAAAATAAGTGCAGCTGTAAATCGAATACTTTTTGTCAATGGACCTTCTTTACTTTTCATCTATTATATATCATTAATTTAATTAAGAAATTTAAAATAAAATAAAACATACCAATAAATCATCAAAAGAATTCATTTGCATATGACGTCGAGTAACAAGTCAAGCAGCATCAGGTGCATATCCAATTACTCCTGTTGTCGATGGAGCATTACTTGCAGAAGTCGTCGATTAGATTGTACTTGTATGCGCCGTTGTTGGAGGAATAGGATTAGTTGATTTTAGTTTAGCTTATCGAAAAGCAATTTTTGAACAATGAGGTTCCTAAACAAATAATAAAATTGAATCAAGGGTGTCAGTGTGGGCTTTCTTTGGATCAACCAACCCACCCACAACCACAGCCACAGCCACAGCCACAACCACAGCCACAGACACAGCCACGCCCACGCCCACACCCACCAACAGCCACAGACACAGCCACGCCCACACCGATACTCACACCCACACCGATACTCACACCCACACCGATACTCACACCCACACCGATACTCACACCCACACCCCTTACCTCACACCCACACCCCTTACCTCACACCCACACCCCTTACCCCACACCCACTCCCACACCCCCACCCCCACCCACACCCTCTGGACGCGGTTGCAATAAAATCGAGTCTAGACGCAGTAAAAATCGATTTTAGCCGCGTCTGAATGCAGTTTACAATAAAATCGCGGTAGAACGCATATATCCTGCGTCTGATGTTTACATGGGTGGCTCCATCATAGTGAGTGTCAAAATGAGATGTCAATCATAACTTATCAAGAGAATGGCTCTGTTGATTTTTTCCACGCTTCACATACGATTACGGAGATATACCATCGGGCGTATATGGATTCTATATTCATCGACCTAGAAGATCAATTAAAATTAATTGGTAAACTTTAATAAAATCAAAAAGAACTTTATTATCTCTTATATAATGTTGTTCAGCTAAGAAAATAAACATATTTCACATATGTAGTCTAAGATCAGTTTTATTTTGCAAAGAAATATCAATTAAAATTTAAGACAAATTTGTCCCACCATTTACTAAAATACTCTGTCCAGTAATATAGTCGGAATTTTTGCTTGCAAGAAATGAAACCAAATTTGCGATATCATCTGGATATCCTACACGACCAAGTGGAACAGTTTTTAGAAGATCTTCCATAAGATGTTCCTTTGACTTTCCTTGAAATTCTGCCAATTCTTCATTAAACCTATCAAACAACGATGTCTTGGTGATTCCTGTGAAAATTTCTCAAATTTAATATTTAAAAAACAATAAAACATACCTGGACAATAAGCATTGACTGTAATATTATATGGAGCCCATTCCAAAGCAGCCGCTTGTGTTAAACCCCGTACACCCCATTTTGTAGCAGAATAATGACTGATCATTGGATGTGGTTTATATCCAGCATTACTACAAGCACCAATGATTTTTCCTCCTCTACCTTGTGTAATCATGATTTTAGCTGCTTCTTTGTAGCAAAGAAATACACCACGCATATTTGCAAAAATTTTATCCCAATCGTCTACACTTGTATCTAACAGTGGTTTCACATAACAAATTCCTGCATTTGCCACTACTACCTGTAGAATTAGTCGTAGGAGAAAAAACTTCAAAAAGTCGAGCAGAATGAAAAATGCATACATCTAGACTTCCTAATTTTTGTGCACTTTCTTGCATCATTTTTTCGACTGATTTACTCTGAGAAACATCAGCAGTTACAGCGATCGATTATCGACCCATTTGTTCGATTTCTTGTTGAACGTTTTGAAGGTCAGAAGAACTAGCTTGTATATCATTAACAACAACATTGAGACCATCTCTAGCAAGACGAAGTGCAATAGCACGTCCTATTCCTCGAGCAGCACCAGTTACCAAACCAGTACGAATCATTTTCAATAATAATCAATAAAAATAAAAACAATAGCTATTTGAGTAAATCTCTTTTTAGTTCTTGTAGAATGTTTCTTTTTTTTTCTTTTTCTATTCTGTCTTTGTTACATATTGATATTGCGTCGACAGGTCGATGATAGCTGGTAAGAACGACTTTCTGGTCTTATCTTATTGTGACCCACTTTCATATTGTAATAACAACAGAAAAAAAAAGAAAAAAGAACGAAGATGCATATGTCGTCTAGTACATTTTATTTTTCATCACAATAAAGTCCAGAGGAGACAGCATCGTCTACCGAAATATGGCGAGCAAGAATATGCTACAAAAACAACAAAGAGATTTATTTCAATATTAACAAACGACTGGCTTAAGTTCTATTTTTACTTCACATATATTATTGTTCACATACTCAAGATCTGCTTATATGCAAAACATCAACAACAATAAAAACCAAAATATTCAATCATGCGCTTCTTTCTAACTGTCTTGTCTCATCAAATTTCAGAAATTTCACATGGGCATATTTTTCATTGAAATCGATTGAATTGAGTTAAACTGAGAAATTTTTTATCGACTAGAATTCTTTGTTGGGTATGGGCGTGGTATGTGGATCTCACTCTACTCTGCATCTATATTCATACTAAATCAGCGGTGTCACATATCCAGCAATTTGGAGAAGTGCTCACATTTCTGCCGGGAGATGCTGCATTTTCAGCGGGAGATGCAGCACCCAATGTTAGAGATGTACACCTCTCAATGAGATGATACATCTCCAACAGCAGATCACTGCAGCTCCCGAGTGTGGGTGCCGCGTCTCCCGCGGGAGATGCCGCATCTCCTGTGGGAGAAGTGAGCACTTCTCCAAAATCTTGGATATGTGACACCACTCGTTTTTATGTACTTTATTTTAACCAATTATTGCATTCATTTTTTTTTAATAATAAATTTAAGACAAGGAGTAAAAAAAGTCAAATCAATGATTTACACTTAATTGTGATTGCATTGATGTTGTAATGCAATCTATATTCAAATGTAAAATAAAGCAAGAACAATTGATAATTCGTTCAACTCACGCTATGCTGTAATCTAAACGAAAAATACAAATAAGATCGCAAAAATAATTTACTATTCGTTAAGTTACTCCTTTATTGTAGTCGAAAATAAAAAACAATAATTTAAGGATGTTTGTCTAATAATCACAAAAGCTAAAACTGGATATTATAATACGATCAGATTTTGTCGGATTCAGGAACCTACCACTGCAGCACATAATCGGATTTGAACGGACGACTTCGACTTGTGATGGTATGACTCGAAAACTATAGAGCATTAAAAGTATAACTAAAAAACGAAATATTCAAAAGAAAAAATAAATGCAAAGGAATATTTTTCATGCATTAACATATTTGAATGTGTTCCATTATAATTCACTTATTTTAATTAATCAATCAATCAAAAACATAATAATCTTTTGGATGAATAATTCAATCAACAAACTGTAGTAAATGATTTAACGAAGGTTACATATATAGATTGGCTACACAGTCCTTTTTACCGCAGTAGCGTTGTATGCACGAAATAAATCAAACCTTTTCTTATTGTCATTTATATAGAAGAATAAATATGATGATGGGTATCTGTTGAAAAGCATGACAAAAGAATGTCAGAAAAATAAACTTTGATATTTCTATTATATGCCTTCAAATTTTGCTTAAAAATATAGCTTTTGTGAATGTAAAGTAATTAAAGCACGATTCATTGGATAATTCTCTTAGTCTAACGAGGGAACGTTTTCAACTGATCAATCGCTTTTTTATCGTAAGCTAGTGGATTGTCGTCTAGGCTGATTCTGAATATTTCCAAAGAAGACTCATTTAGATCTTTATATACCGGTGTTCTATGCTAATAAACTTTTCGCCAAAAGAAATCTTGATTAGCTAAGATTATAGAGCAAAAAGTTCGTTAGCCTAAAAAATCAGCTTATAAGATCGTATAAACTCACTGGTCAGCAGTATGCGCATTGGCTAATTAATGAAGTCATTTTCTTGATTTTCAATTTGAAGCAACAAATCAGTGTCGTATGCACCAGAGCTATCCTGGAAATCGTTGATAACTAAGAGGCCACTACTAATTATCTGTTTTATTTCTATGTTGATATTCTACCATACACTTGCTTTTTTTAACGATTCTGTCTTTTTTGTTGACTAAAAAACGACTTTAAACCTGATTTTTGAATTATCAAAATAAATAAATAAATATTTGTTGAAGGTTTCATATTATTATGGAATTTTTTGTTAGTGAAAAAAGATGTTCAATGAGTTTGAGTGAGTTAGGGGAAACTAGGGATTCTTTGATTATCCGCACTCTCATCCTCAGCGACACTCATACCTATCCATGATAGGCAAATAGGATTAGGATAATGTTGTTCCATAATTTAATTGATGAATAGTATATCAGGCGCTACAAAAAGCATATGACTTCTCTTCGATCGTGTAATGTTTTGCATTTCATCAATGTCATGTCGTATCTAGAGAGATGTAAAAGAAATGTAAGCATATATGTTTTTAAATTTTATACTTATGTCAATAATTACACTTATCATAATGACTATTTTAGGATAGCAAAATAATCTTATCCAAGATGTCAAATGTGCAAAGGAGAAAATGTAGAACTTTTTTATAGCACTATTTATTGCTTAATAACAGTAAAAGTTTCTTGATTGCATTCATCCGTTATCACCATCTGAAAACGAGTTCAATATGTATAATGTGTAACAGATCAAAATGGCCGATGATCGATCAATGGCAAAAATATTGGTCGAAAAGAGCTGCCACGATAATAGCTATTCTGCAGTTTCTTTTGATTTGGCCTACTCTTGGACTACAAATTATTAGTTTCATAATTGGCAATGATACTCTTTGCAAAGACGCCAATTTAAGATATATTTTCGGTTTCATTTGCCCGTCCTTCTTCATATCGAATTGGGTTTCAATAATCTATCTAGGTAAGAGCATCATTCTTATTAGACGAGCGCATACACATACGAGAAAATAATTTGTATTTCCAAAGAAGATACCCTAGCATCAGAAATCCTATCTGACGACAGATCTGTACCGTTGCGTACCTTTTCATTCAATGAGTTGGAAGATCGTGAACAGGAATGCCGCTTCTTTTTATTTTTGTTAAAAAGAAAAAAAAAGTATGCACATATCTATTTAAGCAGTTTATTCATTTTGAAAATGAAATACATTAGAAGAGTGTGAAGTTAATGAAATAATAATTACATTTTAAGGTACATAAGCATATAATTCTAAGTATTCAAACAAATTTTGAATTGACAAACTGTTCAAATGATTCACCAGTTTTAAAATAGAAATAGTCGTTTGATAGAAAGTTAGTGCCAAATTTTTCCAATATAGAATATCTTTGGAATATCTATTATGATGAATGATAGAAATGATTTCGGTTTTTTATGATAGGTTAGAAAACGAAGTTTGTTTCTATCATTTGCTGAATGCTGAGTAGAAACTACTTTCCATTTATCACGTTCTATTCAGTCATGATAATGTAAAAGCAAAGTTGAATCCACATATAGGACAACAATTTTTTCCAGTTTAGAGTAGAGTAGTATAGAAATCATCGTCACAAGGTCTTACGGTTGATTGTTTGATCAAGTTAACAAGTTGACTTTATATTGTTCAGCAAAAAAAATGCCCTTTTCTAAATCAATTGTCAGAGAGTATAACCGAGATAATCAACCTTTTGGCGACGTCAAGTCGTTCAAATGGCATACAGTTTATGTTAACTGGTGATGAGTGTTGATAGAAAATAATATCACATTCTATCAGAAATTAGCTGATGTAGAAATAAGCTAATAATAGTATCGACATATGGTTCTCCTCAAAAATAGTCATTCATATTCAAATACAATTATGTAAAGATTGAAACGACAGTTTTCATTCCGTCTGCTAACATATTTCAGCCGTTGCTTAGATTATGACTGGTATGAAATTAGGACTATAGCTGCACATCTGAAAATTATTCAACAAATAATTGTAGTTTTTATACAGTTATAGTGCTATACGATGCCACGATCTGTTGTAAATTCGATTGACGTGATGAAAGCATCTTGTTATAAAAGAAACTTTAAAAATAGATCTTTCATCAAAGCAATTACATGATCGCCAGAATTTGCAAAAAAATATGTCCAAAATGTTAAAGTTGGGTTTTGTCCAATAGCAGTAACTTTCATATTTTCTTCTTGTTTCAATTGATGTTCGTGATTGAAAGTGAGCGAAATCCTGGATGTTCTTGAAAAATCTGGACTGATTTTTAAACAGTCACTTCAGGTGAGCAAAAATTTCAAGTACTCTATGATATTCTTAACATATTTACTTGAGACGTGATTGCAAAGGGATCGTCTGCTTAGAAGACACACAATGCATTGAAACAGAGGATTATAAATGATCTTTATCGGATAACTGTGATTCCAAGGTGCAAAACAGAACAGTTTCTTCGTACATCAATAACACGCGTTATTCTTCATCTGTTTTGCTTTTTAATGAGTTCATGTGCGCTTAACGCACTAGTATCACACAAAAAAAATAATCATTGTTATATTTAGTTTGTCGTAGTCGAACATCAGCAGATAACGTCTTGTATTCATTCATCCGAAATATAGTGGCCATTGTAATTTCGTTCTTGCTCATCATGCTTGACACTCAATTTCTCGATGATCCATGGGATAAATTCAAGAAGAAAAGCAAACCCCAACGAGGCACGTCGGCTTATAGGAAAGTTAAGGTCAACATATTGCTGATCAAAGGTCAAATAATCTGTGCTGTTATGTTGGTTGCAACGGCATGTGTCTTTATTATTTTCTATTTAATTACCTTCATTCGAGCACGACGTGAAAATAGGCAAACATCAGTTCACACAGCTTCTCTGTCAAAACAGTCATCAGCTTCGTGGACGACTAACACAGCTTCATCACCGTATGATTCTATCACGCTCGATACTCAATATGAATCGAATACATCTTTGAATCAATGTAAACATAGTTATCAATGTTCTCATTGCAGATAAATGATGCCAATTCATCATTAAAACATTTTGTTGATTCTCATACAAAAAAATTTTTTTTTTCGCTTTCTTGAAGTGTTTCTTCGAGTGAAATAAAAAATTATGCATACTCAATGCTTCTAGTACTATTATCTCTTCATTTCACAATCAATATTTTTTAAGGAGAAGATGTATTGAACATTTATTTCAATCATCAACAAATTTGATATTTTTACAAATGTATCTTTACTCTTGTTTTTTGTATGCCAAATTGGTCATTAGGTCATCTTTGTGTATTTGGCTTTGTTACCTAATAAATGCTAACAGTTCTTTGCAATCTCTATTCGAAATTACTACCGCTTTCCACTTGTTTGTCCGATTGGTAATCTGAATGTGATGGATAGACAATCAAATGTATTTTGGTGAAGTTTATCCCTTTTTCGAACGATTTACAAGTTGAAACTTCAAGTTATGTTTTTGAAAGTGATTTGCATTTCATAGTTAGAAGACATGAAAAAAGACTTTTCTTTGTTTCACCGAAATTTTCTTACACGTTGTTGTATGTGTAATATATAGATAAGTTGTTTTCTCGAAACTGTTTATATCACACATTCCATATAGACTTCGACTTCAAGATACAAGAAATTCTTTGATAAAACAAGATCATACATGGTTCATAACATTTTATAAAGACAATATACTTTAGAATAAAAATAATATGTATTGTAATTTCGACCTGCAAATATAATAAGACAATTTTGAATTTTCATATGTACGAAACATATTAACATTTATGAAGAGAAGTGCATAATTGAGAATTAGGATTTTGATTAAGAAGCCAAATATCACATTCTGAATAAGAGTTTGTTTTATTTTTCCAAAACATGTTTTAGCAGACAAAACATCAAACGACATTTACTAGGATGTTTGTATCATTCATTAGGTGTTGGCGATGTGGGAAATTCGCTTCCATAGAAAAAATTAAGCCTGTAATAGTTTATGCATAAAATTTCAGATCATCTGATTAGAAGGACTGACCCAACAGTTATTTTGATAAGAATTGATCTACTGAAATCTTGTTGCAAAGAACAACGGGAAAATGTGAACATATTTGAAAAGATAATTGGTAAACACGTCAACACTCATAGGATTATTCAGGCAAAATAGTTTCTTGAGAAAGACGAATAAATCATTTCCTAGTGTATCTCCGCAAACACTTCCAACGACGTTTAAAATGCTATGTAGCATTGTTTCCATTGTTTTGATACAATTAGCTGTTCGTTTTTCTGTGGACATTCGTTATAGAAACACACATTTACACACGCCACGCACGCCATTTCACTGTAGGAAAGGCAATCGTTAGAGGAAAAGCGTGGCGAAAGTGCAGTCTCAAATCTCAATCGATCTCACCACAAACAATAAATTTTTCAAATCATCTCATCAGACGAGATATATTCAAAAAGTTGAATCAATCTGTATCAACTTCTGTGAATCGTAAATAAAACATAAGTGATATAAGTGGCAATGAAACGAATACGCTACCATTATTTGCGAAAGTAATATAAGCATATGATGCTTCGATTGAATCATGTCTTGTTTTAAAATAATTGAAGAATATGAGACTTGGCGCGGGAAAAAAACTTCAATATCAAACGGTACCTTGTCAACACGTATGACGTCATTTTGTTTGATGGTCAAACGTCATTCATCACTATCTAGCTTTCAATGTGATCCACTTCGTAAAAAAATGATGAAGTGGCCATTTATTGTATCATAAACGATATTCATCTATTTGGTGAACTTATTCTGTGCACTATGGCTGTCTTTGTGGATGCTGTAAGACCTGGTTATCATGGTCCGCACGAACGCACTGTTCAACGAAATATTAAACTGTATAGTACAAAGATGCTCGAGTTACAAGAGCGGTTGTATTATACGGAGAACATTGCAATTACAAAAGATTTATGGAGCGGACCAAAAAAACACCACTATTTGTGTATGGCAGTGCGTTATTTCAATACACATCATAAAATTATTTTAACGATATTAAGCTTTACTCGTTATCGTTGTGGACGTTTATTCCGTCGGATACAGAACCATTTATTTCGAATAGTTGAAATGTAAATCAACCAGGGATTATGAAACCTATTTTTTCAGAGCTTAATCCGTTCTTATACACGGGATAACCTATTTTTCTGAGTCTATCACTGTTTTTATTTATTATATCAAGTTTGCTCTTCAATTCAAGCTCTGTGATACTGCCAAAGACAACACCAAAAACGTTCGGGGTCAGGCTACATTTTTCACCCTAGGGATTCAATCTAACAGTGCAAAACAGTCTCTGGTTTCCAGTAAAATCAATCGAGAAAAATGCACCGTCGCGTACGATGAATAGCTAGAGTCATTCGTTTTCTTTATCGTGATTTTTCTGATAGACTGTAGATGAGTGTGGGTGTGATGAGTTAGAGTGTATGCAAATGTAGATGTGTGTCCGATTGTGAATACGGTGTAGCTGTGGCTAAAAGGAAGGTCCACACCCACACCCCACGCATCGCTAGCGTATTTTTGGTCATCTGGTTCTGTTGACAGAGGATAACGAAAAGAGGAATTAGCTAATCAGTTCTATTACGACGAAAGAAGTTTAAAAACCAATAGCGCTAGAAAGAAATCTGTTATTTGGCGACGGTCTCGACGATGACACAATCGATATATACGAAGATCTTAAAAGTAACTGCATCTATCTTATCAGTAAAAATATTGACATAGAAACCAATGGAGTGTTATTCCATCTAATATAATCTGAGATATAAGAGAGTCGTTTTTTATACCTTCCATCATATTTTCTTTAGCAAAAGGTAACGTGTGTGAATTACATTGCAGGCAATAATGTTTGTTCGTTCTATGTTAGTGTCGTAGCCAACTTTACTTGTACTATCCCATCAGATACAGGTACTGAAGTAGCAAAACTGGTCAGCAGTTGTTCGTTAGGGTATATCGTCACAAATCTTGCCAAATTCAATCAGCCACAATAGCGGACTTTGATGTGAATGTAGCTGAGCGAGAGTGAATATGGAGAACGAACAGGGTGTGAGTGTGGGTGGGTTTTATTCAACTGGAGACTCACACCCGCACCCTCACACTAAGCTCAAATGTAGAAAATCACATGTGAAACCAACGCAAAGTATCATAATATGCTAAGATTTATCTTTTGTTGAGAATTTCAACATCTAGCTGTTACATAGTTAGAATGAGTAGTTACATTGATGTGTAGTAAAGATCAGTTGAGGATGTCTGTTGAACTACTCCATAGAACTCTATTTAATGTAGTTTCACTTACTCAATGAGAAGCTGACGTAAATTTTGGTACATAAACTGGAGTAACTTAAATAAAATCTAAAATCTGTCAAAAAAATATCGATATACAAGTGAGATAACGACATGTTCAAAAGTAATCATCAAATATTCTATATTCGAGCTATTTTTATTTTTCTCAAATTTACATTATTTTGTAGAACAAATCACGAGGAATTTTTCTATTATAGTCGTCACCTTGTCTAATTGGTCGTTAGTCAGAAAATCAACTTGAAATTTATCAAAAATAGCCGTATAATAGTATTTTTTTGTATATTTTCCTATATTTGTGAATCTTATAGCCGTTAATGACAGCAATTGGAAATTTATATATTTATACTATTTTGTAGAGCACGAAAAACTGCGTCGATCTACACTATTAGTTTTCATATTAGTTTTAGAAAACAAAAAATTATGGTTACCATAGTTATTTTGTGAAATACGACAAAGTGATACATCCCCCACGACTATTTGTTCTTTGAAATTTTTTTTTGCATTCAAAAAACAGAAACAAAATACACAGCAATGTGCAGAATTTCATGCTCTATCTTTCTAGCCTATTGAAAGTGAAACATAAGGGTTGGCAGATTTACGATCTTAGTCGGCAGGGTCCTTTGTTTTTTACTCTTTGTTAGGACGAGAAAAAATTATAATGATGCACTCACTGAGAGTCATTTTTATCGTTGTATTCTCACGATAAATTCTGATGCTAACATACTTTCAGACGTAATTTTTACATGTTAGAAATAAAAATATAACAAAATACAGTAAAAAATAAATTTAATGCATATATTTTACGATGTTTCCTAATAAGGTACTCTCTTAATAAGGACTTCTGTTAAGTAAATTTCGATTTATAACTTAGATGATAATCTTAAATATATAGTTTCTATGTCTGTTAAACTTTGTACATTCGAAAAGTACAGAAAAACAATATCAAAATAGACTGAGAAATTATGAAATATAATATATAGAATTTTATTCTCAACACTAAATAGAAAGACCGGCATTATCAGTAACGTTCGATCGTTTCATATTTATTTGTGATACCTCTATCAGATAGAAAAATTTCCATGAAAGCACTAATCAGCGTTTCAATGCTCATTGTCAGAAAGAAAACGCTATTTTTCGTTGAAACGTATCGTTTTCATACGACATACATTTAGTTTTCTATTTAAAATACCACTTAAGACTGTGCTCTAAATCGTTCTTTATAGAAAATCAGTATACACGTATTGATTATTTTAAATGTAGTGGGATGCACTGTCTACTAATTTGTTCTCGGTTTTTCTTATCTTCTTGACACTTCACTCAAATCGCTATTTTGTGCCGAGATGATCAAAGAACCAAAGATATGCATCGTTTTCGTTCACACGTTGTTATAAAGTTCGGTTATGTTTAATTAACTGTATACAATGACATATCATATGTTAAATTGCATCTAAAATGCAATATTTGAAGGTATCTGAATACACTCTCTATTATAAACACGTCGTGATATTGTTTACTATCGAACGCGTAGAAAAGCATTCCGAGATATTTCTGATTTCTCGATGAAATTTAAAAAAAAATTGTAGCTCTGTTACGGTATTGATCTGCTATTAAATCAGATGACTTATTCATTTTAATCCGACTCAGTTTTAAAGTATTCAAGAAAGCATATCAAGTTAGATTTCAACCATAGCTTCTAGAGAATAGGTCCAGTATAATACTTCGAAATATTTGATATTGCATCAAATATTTTAATCTTCTATATCATATGTGCCATTGTATCTTTCATTATTTTCGATTAATCATATATCATATTCGAAATCAGTTTGAACTTTTATACAATCATTTTGCACTCTGCCTTGACATGTAAGTACATTTTTGTATCAATGATAGAATCTTCTGTAGAGTGGAACGAGTCTGACACATGGTGTTATAAACTCAGTTCGCGTTATAGTTTAAACGCAACAGTAAAATATTATGATTGAGTCGATTTCATTTCTTTCCCAATATTTCATCGTATGTCTCAGTCTTTTTATAGAAACTCATTCAAAAAGGACGGTTGAATACGAAACGCTTTTCTTCAAAAACATATTTACGCCTTAGTGAAATCAGAATTGTTTTCTTCGCAGCTAATCGAACAAGTTACGATTTAATTAGTCGGCTCATCAAAAGTAGCTATTGTGAAATTCATTCTAAGGAGGATTTCATTTACAGATATCAACATGTTTTCAATGAATTCTATCTATTGATTATTTGCTTGTCATTCTCATTTCTTACCTATAATGAGCTATATTTATAACTACCACTGATAATAACAATTGTTCCAAAAGAGTCACTGTTAACTATTCGTGCTCTCGTCGTTTTAATTATCTTGAAGTTCAAAAGAAGACTAATTTCACAAAAGTTTGCCTTTTTAGATGATTTTTTGTTAGAAAATGGAACGTTATATTGATTATCAGTGAAAGTATGATATCAATTATACTATGAAATTTTATTCTCATGTGTTTAGACAAGATCACCCTGTTAGATTCAATGTTTAATTCTTAGGTAGATACAAAAAAAAATCATTGATTTTACAAAGAAAAACTTACCAATATGTTCACTAATGAGACTGTCTAAATAGAAATAAAATCATTTATTACATGGTTGACTTTGACGTAAAAAGAAACCTTCAT
>CAJNSZ010002685.1:0-14211 GCA_905329745.1 Rotaria sp. Silwood2
CTATATAGTCTTATAGAGAGAAAAAAGCTCTATCTTTCTATGCTATTTGATCTTACTTCAGCTAATATAATAATATTAAATTATCTATAAAACCTAATTCGGTTGGTTATGTGCTGGTTGTATTAATACTCTTTTTAAAAGAATATTAGTGAGTATTTTTTGAATAACTTTTGATAGAAGTAAGATAGAGAAGTGCGGTTTTCACCGTTAGAAAGAAAAGATGAAGACGCATCGAATCATTCATTTTCGATTTTTCTAATCTGTTTTTTGTAGGATTTTCAATTGATCTTTTTAGGAACAAACTTATCTGGTAGGTTGTTGACAGTGAATTTTCAATTGTTAATTATAAATTCAAAGCACTAATCGAAGATCTACAAAGTGCGGAAGGCTAAGACGAACAACATGCATTCTAGTCGAACTCGAAATATGATTTTGTAGCAAACTCTGTGGAAAAAGCTAACTTTTGTGCTTTATCCGCTTTTTCATAAAAAAAACATTTTCCCGACAGTTACCAAATTGAATTAAAATACTTGAGAAATCAATATTAAAAAGACCTGTAATATGTGATTTGATGCATCTTTATCTCCTCTTTCTAACGGTGAAAACCGCACTTCTCTATCTTATTTCTATCAAAAGTTATTCAAAAAATACTCACTAGCATTCATACAACCAGCACATAACCAACCGAATTAGGTTTTATAGATAATTTGATATTATTATATTAGTTGAAATGCGATCAAATAGCATAGAAAGACAGGTCGTTTTTTTCTCTATCAAACTATATAGAAAGAAAGTTACTTAAAGCTTATCATAAGGTATTAAGGTATCACTCTACGAACTTTTGGTATGCCCTAAGTAATTCCACTTTACCAAGTCGTATGGAGCTGAACATTTTATGGTGAATGTATCGCTTTTACTTTCATCAGTTTTCCAAATTTCATTGAATTTGGACAAGTTTTTGAAAAACAGTGGTACCTTTTGCTTGATCGACTACAAGGATGCTGTTAACTTTTGTTTGACCTATATTTCAAACATCCTGATTATTTCATTTCGTATAAATAAAAAAATTGTTTTACTAATGGAACAGCAGCATCGAAGAAATATGGTGAGCAGAAAAAATTTGCTTTTCAGACGGCGGTGATGGATATCTATACTCGAAATATATTTGCCTTAAATTAATGTAAAAATAGAACAAATTTTGTTTAGTATGAGGTTCCCAAAAAGGCTATGGTCTTTTTGAATTTCATAGTAAGTAATTATGTCTTTCGTCATTTTTTTATTTGATTATATTTAAACTGCTTTCTTGTTGTTTTAGATCATCGAAATCGTTATTCAATTTCAATTAAGACTCCAAGGTTTAATTCAATAATTATGGTCAATTTATTGTCTTTTCATGTTTATTCTGAATAATATTTGTGTTATAAGTGTTTTAATCCGTGTCCTATCCACCATTCACAAGTCAAACATCTGGATGTCCATGCTGGACACTTATTCAAGCATCAATAACTTTACAACTATTTTTTTATCCATCAATGATCTATTATCCAACCGTTTATTAATTTTTCTGATTTATGTTTTAATGTTATCAAATAATCATTTAGGAAATTAGGAAATAATAGATGTGTGTGTCTTATTTAAAAATGTAATTCAAATATTTCTTCTCATATCTTCATATAACATATAAGAAAGAACAATTAATATTGTGGGTGGGTGTGGAGGGTGTAACTCTTGTTGTTAGGATCACGCGATACACATGCCCACACATCCACACCTCCTTAACAAATCGATTTTTATTTGATTATTTCAATAATAATTATTATGCATAGATATTTTTATCTACAGAAGCTTTGTTTGAAAAAAGAATACATTACTATGAACAAGTATCAATCAAATAAATTTTAATACTAAAATCTTTACAATAATGAATTTTATATTCAATTGCATATTAGTATATCACACGAATTTATAGTTTTATCAATATATCATTGTAGTTTAATTGTAAAAGCAAGCGATAATAATATTTTCTTTTCACTATAAGACAGAAAAACCGGTTCTGTGTTCATTTAAAGCGGTAATCCTATTACTACTATACGTAAGTGAACATTCAATTGAAGAAAATTTCTTTTTTGTTAATTACAATTTGATATTGAATTTTTCATTTAATTTTAATAAAACTGTTCATAATGCTAAATATGTTTCGGTTTTGAGAATTTTGTTGACATTTGAAGGTCTTCGTTTGAATTTTTTTATTATTGTACTTTCACAAAACTTTATCTGACAAATATCTTGTATTCTTGATTTATGAAATAAAATATGCGAGGAATTGACAGAATTTTATGTATTAAAATACTGAAATAAATAATGCTTCCAATACAATATCCGAAAATATTTTGAAAAAAAAGGAAAAGTATAAATATTTTTTTCTACTCTGTTATTTATTTTACTACATTACTTCAAAAAAAAAATATCATATATATTTTCTACAAAATCAATGATTGATATCTGGAATTCTAATTTTTATTGCTTTAATTAACTAAAAAGAAAAAAAAGATATTTTTAATTAAAAATTTGTTTAGCTTGTATAATTGATAACATTTACTTTTTGTACTAAACTTGATTAAAAAAACTGAATTAATATATTTAGCACATGGGGTGTGGGTGTGGTTGAAGAGTACACCCACACCCGGAATATTATTTTATAAAATATTCTTACAAAGAGTTTAAAGTAAAAAGAGAACAGGATACTTTTGTACTTTAAAGTACGCTGAAGTACATCAAAGTACGGTAAAGTATTTTACAGTACGTGAAATATGAAGTGTCTTGTTTTCCCATTGATTTAAAGTCGTTTTGATGTTATTTTATTTATAGAAAATAATTTGCTTGATTATAAATAATGAAATGAGAAAAATTTTATTGTCTCATATATCAAGTGAAAATAAAGTCTAAGAAAATATCAAATTTGTATCTAATTTTATTGTGTATTTGATTATGACGATCTTAATTTTAATAAATTAGTATTTTATATTTAAACATTGTAAAATCAATAGAAATACATAAAAGGAATTATATAATTGATAATGTATGATGAATGAATGATGATCTAGACTGATAGTTCAGTCTGTTCTTTTACTGATGAATTGCTTAGTCTTTTTCAAGTCTTGAATTATTTCAGTTTCATATTCATCAGTTCGAGCATATGATGGATTTGTGAAAGGGCAAAAACTATAAATTACATTTTTTCAACATGACCACAAAATCGATTAATGTGATTCATTAAGAAACAAAAATTGCACTGTCAGCTATCACGTACACTATAATGAAGTTAAAAAAAAATAAACTTTTTAAAACATCGAGCCGATCATGGTCGTTAAATGTGCACTTAGTAGCTTGAACAACAAAGCTATGTGCCAGTATATTGGTCGAAATAATAAAACAATATTGCAAGAAATTCATGTAAAATTAGTGAAAACATGTCAGATACCAATGTATATATCCCTATAGTAATTCGTTGAACAGCCAATTCGTCTGGTATAAATTCGATAAAAAATCTAGATTGTGATTAAACGATCTGTTGAAAAAAATAAAAAAGCGAACATCGATGATTGAGAAACATTCTTCAACGAAGAAACTAAGAAACGAAAAAACCGGCTTGAATGTTTCTCATCAATTTTTTAAACTTTATAAAAGAAAGATGTTTGACCAGAATTTCTAATAACGGTGAACGAACCAAAGTTTGAAATAGGATTTCTTGAAATAATCTTCATGAGTCCTAAAATGGTGTATTATTTTCTTTTAAAGATCAAAATGAAAGAGAGTTGGTGTGGGTGATCGTCACTTCATCCACACTCGCACCCTCACATACCCAATTCATTTCGAAATAAGTTAAAGCTACAAAAAAAAAGAATGACTGAATATCAAATGCACCGAATCGAATCCGAGTATAAGATAATTAGATCTATTTAGATCCAAGTATGAACAGTTATATTTGTACAAGATTCAACAGTAAAAATTAATAAATAATAAATATGTAAATAATACTCACGAAATTACGGATAACAAAGAACATCGTAAAAAAAGGAATGCATATGAGCCATTGTTTTTTCGTCTGAAATTAAAATAAAAAGATTTAGAAGTGCACTTTTGGTAATCGTACTGGTATCCATTTCAAAAAAGAAGTGCCATGGGTGTTTTTTAAATAATTTTTAGTAGAAACAAGATAGATAGCTGCGGTTTTCACCAATTATGCAAAGAGACGATTCAGATGTAGAAATACGTGCTAACATTTCGTTCACCAACACTGTAGATTAATTCTTGCTGAACATTTTGAAAATGATATAATGTACTAATTTTGCATTCGACCTTGATTATTAATATAATTGGTAGATACGAAACATTTTGCTATTTCGATCTATACAAGGTTGATATTGCCAGCTTGTTCCACTCAAAAGTTCTAAGGTTTTTATATTTGTCACATGTAGACTTAGTATATTACATGGCAACAAACTGTAAAACTTTGGAAATACTAAAATAATGGCCTCAGATCATTTTGAATCCAAAAACAAATATTGCTATTCGGCTCAGCATAGTGAATTATTCCTGCTGAAATGCTTTTTTAGGTGATTCCAAGTCTGTTGACTGGAATTAGGAGTCTCAAGAAAACTCTTATAACTCGTGAACTGAACAACCTAGTAATGCCAGTCTTGGGTAGATCAAAGGAGCAGAATTTTTCCTATCTAATAGCCATATTAAAAATCAAGGTCGACTGAAAAATTGACGCAGAATATCGTTTTCAAAATGTCCTCCTGAACTTAATCTGATTAGTGCAGTGTTGATCAATCAAATTTTAACAGGTGTTTTTGCGCCTCGGTCTTCTCTTTGCAATAGGACAATCCCAGCACTCTATCTTGTTTCTATCAAAAGTTATTCAAAAAAATACCCACGGTTCTTCTTTTTCTTGAAATGGATATTACCTATTTCAGGTCATTGAATCTAGTAAATAAAGTTCATAGTCTGAAACAACTTATGTTTTTCTATTTGGATGATCTTGGATAAAAATTAAATTTAAACTTATACAAAAATTTCAATATTCCGTAGAACAAAATTAAATTCTTATATGTATTCGAAACCAAAAATAGTATCTGCAGGAAAAAATAGTTCATCTTCAAATTATTTTTGATGTGAAATTATTGAGAATAAAAATGAATTACTGAAGTTATAGTCTCTATTCTATAAGTGATCTTTCTTGTCTAAAGAATTATTTCACATTCTGATCCAAGTTGATCATGTTATGATTTTAACGTAGAATATAAAGTATCTAAAAACAAAATATTCAAAAAAAAGAACTTCTTTTTGATGAGAGTTATCATTGAAACTCAATATTTATGACAAAACTAAACTGTATACTAGAGAATATTGTAAATAACATGTTTTTAAAGAAAAAAATGCTTCAAATGCAAATAATAGTCAAAGATGAGGCACAGATTGCAATTTTGTTCCTATCTGTATTATTCTCTATATACAAATATGAAAATCCTATCATTCTTTGAGTCCGAAAAAAAGCACCGAAAATATCACAATAAATAAAGGATTTTAAATGATTGAAGAAAAATAGTGAACGATGAACAATGGTTACTTGCATCTTCGTATATTCAGTGTGATTGTGGCTGTTGATTTACTAACACTGAAGTTGGTACACTTTGTGTATTAATTTCATTTGTTGAAGATGTCATCATAATCGATCAGATTAAATAAGACATTTACTAAGAAAATAGAAAGATATAAAGTATGACATATTATTATTCGTTTTAGAAAATGTAAGTACAAATGATAAATTATCATTGATATTGAATCTATATTGCTTTCAAGATTAACAATATAGAGATCAATTGACTGATGGAAAACCGTGATTTCAGAAATATATGTTTTTTCTGCACATGCTAGCATCATTGTGACGAAATGTAAATCTGTATTTAGGTAAGCTTATCTATATATGTATGATGTATAAAAGACGATTACGAACAAATCTAAACGATATAGACCGATATACTTTCAGAATAAATTGATACCGTAGCTCATTAAATATGTATTAACATTCTGAAATGCAAAAAAGCTATTAGCACAATCTATGTGAAAATAAAGTACGTAAGACGAAATGGTTACTGCCACTAATAGAAACTCATGTTTAACAAATCGACTTAAATCAATATCCTATGTACTCGATACTCTTGTCGATTTATTAGCCAAAATAAAGTCAATATTTCCCTAGATCTGCTTAGTTTTCTTGTCAACTCGTAGGTTTCTCTTTTAGTATTATATCAAAATATACAATAAATTCCACTTTTGAGACTGTCTGTCACAGTCTGTAACGGGAACGGGTCCACATTTTCACCCATACATTTCAACGCGGGTGTGAGTGTGGTGTGTGTATGGGTGTTGATCAGCGTCTTAATTCGAGATCCATACCCACACTCACATCCTGATACTCAATGAGGTTTTTTAACTTGCATCTGACAGTCGCCCTAAAACACACCGTCAACATTTCTCAATCACTCTTGATGATGATCTTATAAGAGCAAGTTATGATTGACTTCCTTCAGGGTAGCATCCGTTGGGTTGGATCCGATCCCAGTTAATAAAAAATGTTCAGATCCAAGTCTGCTCATGTCAGGATCTGGAATTAAACTAACCGTGTCTAGCGCTCAAGTACGGATGAAGTACGGAATTTTCGCTATTTTCCTCTTGAGCACATTTTATAGCGTTCCTGCTAGGTAGCTAAGAAAATGATAAATATGAATTGGAAATTAGAAATCATGTCAATATAACTATCAAGTAATAACGATACGAACACAACATATATGATAGCATCACAAAATATTGAAAACATATAAAAGTGTGTGGGGTTTTAGATAAGTTGATGAGAAAAAAAAACATTCAAATGAATACATATATAATCATATAGTTTGAAAAAAGGAAAAAACAGAAGACGAGCTCGAGTTATGTTGCCCTTCTGATTCACCCCCAAGCACTTTTTCATTTTTAAATTCATAAATTTTCATTTCTCTCTAGATTCTACTCTCCTATTTTTTTTTTGATCGTTCTTGATATTAAGACAGGAAAGTGAAACATCCCAAGTTCACTTCAACGACAGTAATGCACATGTGAAAAAACGTAGAAGCGTCACAGATGCTAACATGCTTGTCAGTATCTTGGTATTTCAATGTCATAAAAGACTGTTGAAGACATCTAAACGAAAAACAAAAATAATGGTTAAAAACCATTTTGCAAGGAATGTAATTAGAAATCGATTGAATGCATTATCTACGGATATATTCTTGAAGTCACAAAAAAAAATTTCGAAGTTTTAAATGTTTTAGTTAAATACAGTTTCTGTCGAAAAAAAGAAAATGAAATCTCAATTCAAATAAATATAGCGTTAGAAAAAAGCAATCCTCGTCCTTTCGTTTATATGCAACCGCACTTTGTATCTTCAAATTCCGTATCTAATCCATATTCTTCGACTTTTGTATCAAAATTTTTATCCACCACAATGACCCATCGTAATATTTGTGCTGGATCTTTAATACAAAATTCATCTCTGTCGTCATTCTGATGATTAAAATAAACTGTATCATAGTCTTTCCACCATGTGTTTGAATTTTGAACTGTATGGATTTCATTACGTGTTACTTCTTTGACACGACTCATTCTAATTTCGGCACATATCAAAGCTCCAGCATGTCTAGCCTTGTTTTCTGTGTGTGCAATCGAACGTGCAAAATAAACGCCAAATCCAAGCATTTGTGGTGGTGTCATTGAGGGATGAAAATCACTATGTGCGATAGAAATAGCAAATTACGATTTTGTACGATGAAAGCCAACGTAAGTTGCCGCTTCATTCGGTGGCAATAATCCCCAACGTTCTTGCGGCTTATAATCATCTAAATGGAATATAATCAAATGTTCTAAATTTCGGTTTAAACATTTAACATTTGGACTCATAGAATCGCATGGTTTATTTCCCATATGCATATCATTCCGATAATTACCAATAAGATGATAAGGTATATAGCGAATGTGTTTGCGGGATAGAGTGCGTCGAGGTAACGTGTCGCATGATGGTCGATAATGCCACCAAATACGATATTGATAGAAATCAAGCAATAGTGATGAAATTGGAAAAAACAATGACATTGCACAAAGAAGTGGTAATGTTTGTCTACCTGTTGAATTACTTTTCGATGTTGCATACAAAATAATGGCAAGTATTCTCAGAAGAATACTGAATAATAAGAAAACTAGCCGAACAATAAAACGTAAACGTGGTCTAGGAATATAACATGGACAGTTACAATTGAGTGCAACAAAGCGATTCATAGGTCGACTGCATAGCAAAAAACGAGCACAATCTACAGTAACACTATGATCATTCATGGGTCGAACTTTATTTTTATCATTGCAGCAGATATGAATCAAAGTTCTCAATGCAAATATTAAGAGAAGAAATGCTATTATTAGACCCATCAACGTTGGTGCTAATGAACCAACCCAATCGAGTATGAAGCCAGCAGTCATTATTGCATCAGGTTTTTCAGTTCCGGTGGGTGAGGATAGCAAAGAAAAATATATTGACAAGCGAATTATACCAACGAAAAGTTCACCAATAGCTAGTAAAATATACCATGTTGGTAGCCGTCTGTAACAACAGGAAAAGCAGCACATTTTCGAATTCCACCAGTGAATAGGAATGAATAAAATGAATATATCAAAAAGCAATAACAATAAAATTTCGCATCAAGAACTTCTAGTTGTATATCGCAATAAACAGCTCTTACAAAAGGATTCTCTATTCCTCATGGACACGATTCCAAACCACATTAACTAAACACACTCAAAAGTGTCTATCGCCATTCGTCGAGAAACAGAAAAAAATATAATTCATTCAAATTTCGATTAGTGAAAGTTCAGCATAGACTGTGCTTAGCTCTTTGTTGAGTTATGATAGTCCAACATAAGCATCCACTATGAAAAATCTTAAAATGATATGTGACTATATTTATCGAGTTAGAAAAGGCAAATTTTTCACTGACGAAAAACTCTCAGTTGATGATGTAAGATGCATATATTGATCTTACTAATTTATATCAGTAATACTGTGAAGACAATAAGAATTAATGTCTAGGACGAATGTACAATACCAATCCAATCTGCCTTCACTTTAAAGCAAGAACGACAAAGATTCTTTCCTCTCGGTACAGTCATTAACTTCCAAGTTGAAACTAATGACTGTACACGATTATTGTATGATGTGAATGTCAATCGCATATGTTCTGATACATTTTTTCGTCTGTTCGGTTTTCTCATTATATATTAACAGTTAGATCTCATATTTCTAGCATATAAACTAGATAGTAATACTGAAGTAAGTAGTATATTACCAGTCTTGAGTTACATCGTTTGTTGAAAATACATACGCATGCATCTCTCGTATTCTTGGATTCGAGTGGTAGCCTTTTTTGTGTCTGAATCAAAATTTAAAAGCTCAATGCAACAAATTTTCCATTGCTTTTCTCATGTAAACGGCTTTAACATCCCAATAAAGTCAGTTAATCGAATATTGCACAGTTTGATCGAGACACAAAAGGTAAAGTCTAAATGTGATAAGAAAAACTACAATTTTTTTTATTAACTCACAAGAATATGAGAGATGCATTTAAATGTTTTTCAACAAACTGCTTACTAGAGTGCTATTGTCAGGTAAATGTGCTCGAAATATGAGACCTAACTATGAATTTATAAAGAAAAAATCGAAGAAATCGAAAAGTGCACATATTTCCTGAGACTCCTTGATAGATATATGCGCGCTTGGGATAGAAAAGATCGAACCTAACTAGAATTAGATGTTTTAACAAACGGTACGATCTCGTAATGTTGTAAACTATGCTTCGATCTAAATTCGTCTCTCAGCCATCTTCAACTTCACTAACACGCTTCTAATAATCATTTGAAGCTTGGAGTAGCTTTGTGTTTTAAATGGCAGATCAAGACATTAAGAGAATATTTCTTTCCAACGTTGAAGAATCAATAGCAAGCTTTAAAAAAATACTCACTAGAATCACTTTATGATGCTGTCAATAAAGTCTTTTTCATGAGCTTCGAAGAACGAAACCAAAATATTTTTTTTTCTTTGTTCTTCTTATCTTGCAGTCTGCCATTACGCAAAGGGAGCACAAGACTTTATAAGGTCAAAAACAAAGTATATGCTTTGGGATGATTTGATATATCTGTTTGTTTGTGACAACCGAAGAAAATGATTACGAAAATCGAAACAGTCGAACCTGATGTTAAGAACGGTCGAATAAGTTCTTCAATATTTTAATCGAGAAAGTTAATAGATATAAAAGCTTACTGATGACAATTCTTTGATCATGAGTCTCTCTTGGGGATTTTTTTCGAAAATCAATATTTATGATCGCAAAGAAAGCATTAAAAATCATTCCTTTGAGAAAATATTCAAATGAAATCTGAGGTACCACTCCTTATATATTGGGAAATCGACTTTCAAAAAAAACCTTCTTCGTAATTCAAGTAATATCGACGATTTTCATTACTAGAAGAACACAAGAACGGGCTTAGCCACCTCAGAAAAGCACTATTTGAGGTTGAATGTAGATGGATGAAAATGGGCATCTTCTCTTGATTCACACACTCATCCACTCCCTAATGGCAAAGCTAAGTTAGACTTAAGTCAGTATTTATAGAAAAAAACCGTTATTTCAACATGCTTCCTACGTTCTATACGATTTCAGGGTGAGTTCTGTGTTGGTGACATGAAATCTTCAATGAACTAATTTACATGGATCCGATCTATGATACGCATTAGTATCTAGACGATTTACGATGAACTTTTAGTCAGTACGCGTGGAAACGGCTCGAACATAGACGTAATATTGCTTTAAATTAGACATAATATCGCGATCAACAATTCGGGTGTTCTAGATAATAACTTTTACAAAATAACTCTCAATATTCCTGTATCTTAGATATGATTTGTCATCGTATTTCATACTCATTCATAAGTCAATCATTGATTCTTAAATATACATCGATTGATCTACCATTAGAATTGCTTCACAAGTATCATGTCATTGCATTACAATCTTTAGAAAACACTGTTACATACGCATGAACTCGTTGTCTTTTTTCCTTTAAGAAAGCAAAGCGCTCCATGCGCTGCTAGAGTCATAAATGTGACTTGCTACTCACAATTTACTTGCTATCAATTCTTCCTCTGTTCTGAAATGAATTCTCTATGGCATTAAAATCCATATCCCAAAAAATGCATAGGAAACAGAAGATACAACTCTTCCTTTGATAAATTTAGCTAGTTCAACACCTCATAATCCACAATCAATGTGTGCCTTGTTCAAGATCAATAGATAGCTTTGTCGGTTATATATCGTCTTTCTCTTTCCATTTGAGATATCTTCTCTATACTTTGTGTCTAAAATGTTGAATGATGGCTTATTTCGTCAGAGTTTTTTTCTTTTGTCATTCGCGATCGATTGCTTTGTGTCCAATGCTATATCAGAAAGTCTTTGTGGCGAATTTGACACATTGATAGATAGCGAAAAGCTAAATGAACATCTTACTCTATGGCAGAAGCATTTGTATTAATCCTTTTATCTTTACGATAACCTATTAGAAATCGATGCTTCACTGAAACATCATATTGATAAGATGTAGCATGCATCATATGTCAACACCTTTCGAACAGATCGATACTTCTATTAATGTTTTATGTGTAATTTCGAAGTTGCACTAATGAATCGAACATGGGTCTATTCATGCCAGCCTAGTTAGAGTTCTCCATGATCGACATAAGAGAGCTGATCCAGTCTGAGAGTGTCACTGTAGCTATGAATCTTCTCTTTATCTACATCCGCACGGCTTGAAGTAAGAGAGAACAGAACTGATTAAAACAGGATATAGATGGTTAATTTGAAATCTGAAGCAAATCTTGAAGTTCTACATAAATTTCCAACACCACACCCATGTCTATATTGACATTAGCAGAATCGAATCGCATCAAATAAAGATGCTGATATTTGCTTCATTCTCTGAAGCATATAAATCAATAAGAAAACAAACAAATGATATGCTAAAAAATGAAAGAACTTGACAGATACTCAATTACAATTTGATGAATGGTAGCAATATATCGATCATCTGTCATTTGGTAAAAAGACAGCATAAGAATGAAATTCTTTAAATCTTTTCTGTTAACAATAATATCTGATTTCCTGTGCTTTAGGAATGCTTCAGCAATAGTTGAGCATGGAAAAGCGAGAAAAATAGTCACCATCAAAACCATCAGAAAAATTTTATAATACAAGAGCAAAAACTATTTGTTTTTCGAATAAACTGGAACATTCACAAGTAAAGGTAAATCCAGACTCGTTGTACTAACACAATAATGTTTCGCGCAATCGGTGTTGGAAGAATTAAGTTATACATATTCAGAAGAAAAAAAACTAGCAGCTTATAGACGTTAGACAATTTCTTCTGATTTTTCTCGACAATAATATTATAGATACGGATGCGTAATCAAATAGCATGGACGTGCAATACAGTTTAAACAAATTTTATGTGGTGGAACTTCTTGATGAGTGTGAAGTTTATATACATGTTCTTAACATTTTATTGGTGAAATAATTCTAACAGCAAGCAGAAATTCAAGCATATGTTAAGATATATCCGTCAGAGACATATGCGCCTTTTTTTAATAAAATACTAAATTGTCAAGTGTTTTCTGTCTATTCTTTGTTATGTATCTGTTTAAATTATTTGCTTAACAGAAAGTCTTCCATTAAAAAAACTTTTATTTATATATTTTAATTTTTCGACTACTTTGAGTTCAACCAGTTAGTGTAGATCTACTTAGTGCAGATCAGATATCGATCAAAAAGTATAAAGTATACTGAATTGGAGCGTGGATGTCTATCTTTTCTTCATTCCCACTTACATCTACACAATCACCCTCATCGCCGCACTCTTTCATGTTGTAATGTAAGAAGAACTTAGGCGAAGAATTGGAACTTTTGAATTGTCTTTATCAGTCAAAATACTCCCCATTAAAAATACAATTTCATCACTTGTAATTGTTTAAAAAATGTTGTTCATATTGACTGGTATATTTTATAGGCAAAAATTCTTTTGCATTAATGTTGGATTATTCAAATAAGCAATTCATATATTCGGCATTAATAGTATTGAGACTATTAGCGATTAGAATTTTGTTTTATTACAAGTCATTAAAATGAGATATTCATCTGTAAATAGAACACCTAGCTCAATGCTTTGAAATACAAGTTTATCAATTCGATCGAATTTCTAAATATTGGTTCTAAATTTGAAATGAATTTCTATTCGTCACCTCGTGTGCAGCATAAATCGTCAGATGACTATTGGCTTGATCTCCTTTTTGTTTTCTGCATAATCAACTATCTGATCTCAGAGCAAAGCCATGGTGAGATCAAGACGAAATTTGTCTGTAAACCATTATATTATAAGGTGAATAATGAAAATGCATGTGACTTTGAGTTCTATTTCGAAATTCAAATCACGATCGCAAAATATCTGTATATGTTTTCAGTTGTGATTAACTAACAGTAGAAGATATGTTTTGATTTGTCATCAATTTGTTGTTCGTTCACTTAATTTCAGATAATCTAAAAGAATACTTAAGTTTTTAATAGTACGATTCGATTCTGGAAAGCAAATGTTAACACTTTTATCGATTTTCGTTTCCATTATTCGAAAAGAAAAAATATCTCGTATACTAATTCACAACAAAAGAGAACTTTATGGGAAACGATGATTATTGCAGCACAACTCCTATAAAGAGCGGTAAGCTCTTTTTTGTGAAAGTATCATGTAACTGTAACCATTAAAGTTTAGGTGTGTGAACATTTTTCGGATCTTTACCAATACTACAAGATAAGAAGAAGTAAAAAGTGATGTCAAATCTATTCATGAAAAATGATCACTGAATTGGAACAGAAATTATTAAATAGAAAAGTAAGAATCAGAAGCATGTGACGTTTGTAAGAAGATATTTATACAGATTATCGAATAAGCGAAAAGTATCAACTCGTTATGAAATAATCATTTATGTGATCTTGGCAGAACATATGATAATTGTAGATTACACAA
>CAJNSZ010002686.1:0-14192 GCA_905329745.1 Rotaria sp. Silwood2
ACTTCGTTTGTTGAGTTTGTCGGGTGGTAGGGTTCGTAGTTCTATCTGCGAAACCTAAAAGGGTTCAGAGAATTGAAACGAAATCGAAATCCTTTTGGGTTCCGTATTATGCACGAAACCTTTTTTTAGTCCAAAACATCCTTTTGGGTTCGGTGTCGTACCGTTTTTTTTCAGTGTGCAATGCATCGAGTTATTCATGTAATACAACCAACATGAGAACTTTTCTTGTCGTTCACGACAATGATCAAATATATACGTTTTGTATTGTGCATCAGTTATTAGTTCCCAAGAATGTTTGTATTTTGTACGATGGTTAGAACGAACAGATGTTACTTTCTTACTTAAACATTCTTTAACACCAATTGATGAATTCTTATTTTGACCGTTTTTAGAACTTAATGATTCATTGCATGATGGTTCATTAATAACTTGAATTTCATGTTCAACATCAGTATCGTTTCTAACTACAACTTCAGTTTCATCCCCAACTATAAGATCATCGCCAACTATAAGATCATCACCAACTATAACTTCACCACTAAGTATAAATTCATTTTCACATCTGGTTGTTTGTGCTTCAATAGTTTTTAATGATGGAAATGAAACCAACGGTAACATTTGAACTTCATTTTCCGTTCGACATGTAACACAATTATTCGGAGATTTTTTTTATTCCAAAGTACATCTAATTTTAATTGTAAATTATTCATTAATAATACACCTAAAGTAAAATTAAAAACTAAAACTAATATAATAACACGGTTTTAACAAACAACGAAATGAATCTGATCAAATAAATACACAATAAACCTAGAAAAGGAAAACTGATCCTATTTAACGAATGATTGAACAAATCAAAAGAGGTCACACCATCCACGCCTTGTTTCAACACAATTTTTACTAAAAATTTTTTTCGGCAAAGTGTACATCGTACACGCTACTTTTTAAAGCAAGTGTACAGCAGCGTGTATTTTCGCATCAGCAGATGTTTGTACATTTTGCTTCCGCTGTGTACACTTGCCATTAGAAACACTGGTCAAGATTTTGAATCTGAGATTGAATTTAACTTCCGACCTTCCCATTGGCTGTAAAACCGACCAATCAGAAACGGTCTTGTTTATTTTAACGCTTTTCGATCTTTTGATAAAACTTTGTAATAGGTTCTCGAAATCCAGGAATCCAAATATGAAGTCGGTTTTTCGATTTGAGCTTTCATTGGTCAGAAAATGAACCAATCAGAAACGAGCTTTTTATCCCTCGACTCAAGGAAGGGTCATATGAAATAAAATGAGTTTGTGATCTGGGAGTCATTGTGAGAGTAACGCATTCAAATGTGTTAGCGTGATTACAGGTTCGATAATTTGAGTAATATCAAATATATATGAAATTTTTCCAGGCCGCCAGTTCAGCAAATTAAATGTTTTCGGTGTTCGGCTATGGGTCTGTCAAGCTTTATTCGACTAGCAGTAATTTAATGAGTTTCTATTTCTTTTCTTACTAGCTGGTGTGGTCAGGAAGGGTTTATGTGTAATTGGCACATTTTCTGTGATACTAATGTGCAATCAGTGATTTTTTTAGATGGTGTGCGTTCGACCTTAGCTGATGACTTGCATCGGATCAGCTTTATTGCAAATTGTGCTATCTAGATGTGCTTCTCGAAGTAGATGTATGCCAGAGAAAAATATAACGCATCGAATTGTATTCATGCAAAAACGCATTTAGGGTCCCACCAACATTCGCATTCACACTGACACGTACTTCTGAAACTCAAAGCCTAGTTTTAGTCGTTCGGATATTACCGGTGTTTAAACCTACTCGTATTATATTTTTTTCTGGCTAAGTATTCAATTATTCGCATCTTTTTTCAGATGTTCTGATTTGTGTAATTTCTATATAGTCACTGTAACTCGAAGAAGTTAATATAAAAAAGATATTTGTTAATGAGATCACAACCTTTATGATAAATGTAGGAAAAACCAACTATTGCTTTAATGTCGGACGCTGATCAAGATCATATGTGGTTGATAAATAGCACTCAGTGGTACAAGTCGAAGTCTAAAAGGATTCATGACCATGCCCCTTTATTACTTGAATAGAAGTTTTTAATTAAATTGAAAATAAAATAAACCATCAATCTTAAAAATCGATAAAGTTTGTCAGATAATTATCGGGTTCAAATTATCAATATGAGAACTAATTTAAATCTAAATATGTATAAAAAAATAATAAACATGATCTTCTAATAATATATATATATATTGGTTTTGAGATATTTTATTTATGTTTATTCTCAATAATCGATATTTATTTATTAAATCTTCATATATTTTAATTTTAATTAATATTTAAACAAGTACAAGTAAACTATAAAAATATTAACATAAATATGTTTTTTTTTCTCTTACAATAAATCATCGATAAACATAAATTAATAATAAAAAACATAAAAAAGTATTGTTAAGTTTGTTAAATTTCCTAGAGAATCTTAATTTGATATTTTGAAATACTGATTTTATTTAGAATTGTAGTCGAATATGACTATCTACTTTAACATCAAAATAATTTCATCATTCTATTTTTGTTTATTTTTATTTCTGATATTATATTGCAAATATCTATTTCATTGTTTAAATATATAACAATTCATACAAAAACTGTCTCAAAACTGATAGAACCATTTGTTTCTTAAATAAATTAATTTGAAAAATTTCCAAATAATAAAACACTGATCATATATTCAATAAATAAAGAACGTCAAATAAACTGGAAAAAATAGAGTCACAATAAAATATTTTCTTTTTTTTCTATTTGATCAACAAGTAATGCTCGTCATTACGGCCTGCTTGATCTTTGACTGAATTCGATTTAGCCTTCATCTAACATCGTTTGACGGTTTCGGTTTTGAGAACTACCACTGAACACACATGCTCATTCAAACAAAACTGTTTAAAATATTGTCGGAGACGACCAGTTTTTAAAAAGATTGGAGCTTTCTTTTGAGATTCTTAACTGAAACGCATGGGGCAGTTCAAAACAATCCTACATTTTCTAATAAACATCTCTAAAACCAGGGCGAAAATTGCCTCGTCTACGAAAAGCTGCAGGTCGGTAGAGATCGGTGCTTTATTAATTTGCCAGTTTGAGAATGTGTGTCAAGTCCCTTTTTTTTCAATCAGATGAAAAAAGTATGAGCCTCAATCGATGAGTCTGTAGTCATCGTGCAAGAGAATGCTCGTGGCGTTAAACATTTATCCAACAAGACAATTGTCGACTAGACTATGTATCAGAATGCGAACTGGCAGCCAAGGTGCATCATTTCACTAGAGTCTCATACAACATCTCGCTAGTAGATGAAAGATACGTGTTTTTAAAAGCTCTCGATAGGAGTGCTGTACTATTGTAGCTGTGACATAGACTTCAGCCATAGTGGTGAAATGCAATATTTACATTTTAAAACAAAAAAGAAAATTCAAAGGATTGTCAACGCTTCTTTTTGTCTATTGTTTGCTTTTTATATTAAGCATACAAGCAAGCTATGTTTAATCCGGTGATGAGTATTAGAAAGATAAATTCAACACTATTAAATTAATAATCATCCCATTGTTTCTCACGTTCATCTTCACATACAACTCTATCAACCAGGTTTCTGTTTGAACTCGAGTCTCATCAAACACAAATTAGAAACTGAAACTACATTGATTTAACAAATTTTTAATATTTCTTTCGGAATACATGACTGTCGAAGCATAGAGATACAGATAGAGATTGTTTTTTTTCCTTCGAGGTAAAGAGATCTGAAAATAACGTTGTGTTAAAAGAGTTTGAGTAAGATCGGGAATAGTATCAAACTAGACAAATAAAACCTATTTATAATCGAACAAATTTCGATTGGTGATACCATTTTTTAGGTCATGATTCTGTCTTTTAATTCTCGACTAATGTTTGATTCTTTTGTACTGATAGATCTACTACTCATGTTTTCTCTTATCGAAATGAAGACATTAATTTTGAAGATTGTTGAACATCCCTAACTGTTGGTTACACATGATAAGATGTCTTAGTTGAGACATATTGTGATAACTATTCAATTTTGTTTACATTATCGTACTTTTATCGGGGCTCTACTAATGTATTCACTTTACCAAAAATGTAAACAAATCTCTTGAGCATCAATTCAGTCTAAAGAGACATCTCAACGATTGTGTCTTCCCAATTTCTACAGTATGTCTTTCTGGTTTGAAACTTACTTCAACTAAAAGATAAAATATGATGAACCTTGAAAGTAAATGCTGATGGCTTTCAGTATAATGACATCTTCTATCATTTGCATTCTCATAATCAACTCTTTTTTTATTGTATAAACACATCATATAAAATGAGATGAAAATCAAACGATAACAAAGAAAATGATACGTCAACAAAGAGAAACAATATAGTATACAAATCAGAGTCACAATGATATATCATTTCACAATAATTTTATGAGATTTTTGTAGAATATTGCTGGTACATGTGTCCATAATAGAGGTTAGTGGTTTCAAAAGTTACCCGAAATCGGAATCACGGTTCCGGTTAGTAAAAATGAGAAAAAGGTGGTCTCAGTTCGGTGCCCAAGAGTGGAAGCGGATGTGGATCTTTTCTTCTATGACACCTAGATTCACATCCATGCCTACACCCACACCCACCCACTCCAGAAAGATGCGCTCGGCTCACTTGCGTACGAATCGTTTGCGCCTGCGAAAAAAATTGTCCTTATGAACAAATGATTATGTTGTGCATGTGAGTGTGGATGAAGAGAAGTCAATTCTCGCGCTCACATCCATCCTCACAGATTTAAACACTAACAAATTTATATTTATATAGTAGCAAAGACTTGTACTTCTTTTTCATGCTGTTTTTACTCATTTAATTATTATATTTATGATTTGGAAAATAAAAAAAAATTGCGTAATTCTTGCTATTTCTCTATATCTGCATTATCTTTCTAGAGTATAAATATGAACGCTTTATTTCGTGCGCATCTTCCGGTGCCCAACTTTCGCCTTGCACATCTGTCGTAGACCCGAATGCCATCAACTTCATTCACACCCAAATGACTAACTTACTTATCTTATTCATCTCATTGCTGACTCTTCGATGCATGTTAATCAAAAGAAAACCATTAGCACAATTACAAAAAAAAACATCAGTATTTTTGAACACTACCTATAAACAACATCAAAGTTTTAAAATCTCTATGGAACAAACCAGAAAATTAATGATTGATACTAACACAATGAACTTATATATTATTAAATTGTTGCGATCAACTGAAATCAAGTAGGTACACAACTAAAAACAAAGTAATAGATTTAGCGACATCTTTCGTTAATATGTTAATTCAACAATTGACACATTGTGACTGTAGTGTAGCGCCATCATTTGCGTGAATCTCAGTAATCGCAAAAATAAAATATATAGATGAATATGTGTTATGTTTTAATACATATCAGTCATAATTTTTCTTTCCGACAACTCTACTCATACCAAATGTTGTCCATTCATATTAGTGCATTGGACATCGATTGGATGATTCATGCACATTTGATCATAGACTATACTTTCAATCGTTCCTTTTTTTTTTTGTAAACTATTTATATTTTATATTTCATTTGTTAGATTGATCAATATCTATATAATGATAAATGATTAATCATGTAGAAACAATCTAACTTTAACTGAATATGTTTTTCGTACTCAAGTTTTTAAAATGTTTAGATAAGTGTCATCAATGAGCAAAAGATTTCGTTGTGGTCGTTTGTTGCTAACTAAAGATGGTACTGTAAAAAAACTTGATCTTGAAAATGGTGGTGGTTGTCGTTCATGTGAATGGCAAAACAAAGATATGACTTTTGATAATGTTCATCATCTCCTTCTTAACATTTTTAAATTGAGTAATTTGACAGAAAAAAAAATTGATAATTTAATATTTCGATTTTCTTTTTATTGTTTTAAAGCTGATACTGAACTTGAAACATCATTATATGACTTTCAACTTCAACCATTGAATATTAGTCAATACCAAATATTTTCGGAATACATTAATCATTATGGATTAAGTTGTAATAGTACTGTAATTTATTTATGTGTTCATGAAGGTATTATTGTTTTCTTTAAATTTCCTTTAATTTTTTTCTGTTGAAGCTAATAGTAATGATACAACAAAAAAATATATGATTAAAAAGAAAACAAAACTTACCACAACAACATCAACATTCGAGCAAGAGTAATCAAATTTTTGAACAATACCTTTTTTTAAGCTAGTTTATAATTATTAGGACATCTATACGGACAGACACAAGCTCATCAATAACATCAATTGAATATAAACATGTTGTTAAAAATGAACAAGATTTTGATCAACAACAAAATTATACGTAAAAGATATATTTTCGTTGAAATAAAAATTTAAAAAAATATTTTCTAGTGCTTCATCTGGTAATTTAATTGATAATTATCAATTTTCATCATTCAGTTTTAAATTTAGAATATTCATTTATTAATTCAATTAATGATTTAATGAAAAATATTCGTGAGTTAGTTTGTAAAAATAATTTTGACGAAAATTTGATTCAATTATTTGAAAATATTTCCATAATTCATGGTTATGTACGTTTAACAATTGATCCATTAGCAAAACAAATTCAAAAATTAAAGGAATATTTTCAAGAAATTAAACAATCTGGTATTACTCTACATTCAAATTGTTTAAATAATATTCTGGATATTTGCCAATCAACAACAACATTACTTGTTACAAAAAACAAAAAATGTAGTCTTAATCAAGACTATTTAATGATTGTTAGTTCATTTACTCAATTTTATCAAAACGTCAAGGTATATAGATGTTGACAAAAACATAACAATGAAATATATTTCATTCAAATGTCCTTCAGTAGTTTCTTATTATTAAAGATTGATAGTATCTGATACACTTACGAGGGAACGTTTTCAACCGAAAAATCACTTTTGAATTCGTACTGTACATAAGGTAGAAGCCAGTGAGATCTGAAGAATCTCAAAAGGATACACTAACTTAGGCTTCCTATCCAGAGTTATAGGTATTTTTTCATGAAGTTTTAGCTCCTGACATGATATATCCCAACAAATCAAATGATAATATATCAACCTGATATTTTACTCACAGACAGGCTGAAAATTTCCGCTCAAAATAGTCTTTTTTGGAACTCTAATATGTCGAAAAGGAAACAGTATTTTGAGCTAAAATTTTTAGAGCATTCTATTCACAAATAGATATATCGGTGGGTAGAATCTCATGTCAAAATATTGTCATTTGATTTGTTACAATATACCATGTCAAAGACTAAAATTATAGTAAAATATCTATAACTATGGATAGGAAGCCTAAGGTGACTTATTCTTTTGAGGCCTTTCGTACCTCACTAGGGGTCTATCTCATGTATAAAGTTCAAATTCAAAAACAATTGGTCTGTTGAAAAATTCCTCTCGTTAGATGTTTGATTGCACAAATATACCTGATCGTTTTCTTTCAATTTATAAAATTTGACTTTCTTTGTAGGTTTTTATTACCTTTAACAGATTAGATATTCTTTGAAATTAAATTTTCTAACTATTTTTGTGCTTAGACTTTACATTGTCAATGGTTTCAATGTGTTGAAAACAACGACAAATCTGATACAGTTTCTTCTTCATGTATTAATTCAATTGGACAAGCAACATCAACATCGTCTCATTTGAATATTCAATGTTTATCTCAGCATACTTTTAAAACAAATACAGAAACACTCAGCAAAGAAAATCAAGAAAATATTGTTTTATTTCAACAAGTAAATAAAATGTAATCATAAACTTATTTTTGATTCTTGTTATTTTATTTAGCTGTTGAACTGTTCAAGAGATTTATTAAATGTTATGTATAGTCCACGTTTATCAACATTTCGTACTATGATGAAATCAATTATTCTTGAAATAGAATCCATACAATCAACTATTGATATATATAATTCTGAATCTTTATGTAATGCAAAAAATGTTGTGATTTCATTAAAAACTCGTTATACAAACAAATTTAGTTCCGATGCTTTTATGTCACCTACATATCAAATTACTCGATCAGTTAAACAAGCATATCAGAAAACGTTAAGAGCAATATGTGATTTAATTACAAGTCTTAGGCGTTATCAAACGAAAGAGGTTAATAATTATAGGAAAAGCTCAAATCACTCATCAACTCCCTTATCGATAACTGGCCGGGAACAATGGAAAAATAGACAATCAAACCGATCGTATAAACGAAAATCAGAAAACTTACATGCTAATAATTATAGTCGAAACAAAACCGCATCACATTCATCATCTGGACGCCCAAGTTTACCACAAAATACTGAAAGAGTACATAAGCGAAAATTTGATGAGTCTGATTAGATTTAAATACTGTTTTGTATCTGTAGTCAATAAAGACTTGTTTTTAGTTTTCGTTGTTTACATAAAAATGATTTATTTCCATACAATAATTAATCTTAATTAATTCGGTTCAATAGTTCGGTTATTTGCTGTAATAGAATGAAACCATTTCAGGTTCCCTATACACTTATCTTTAAAGAAGAACATACAATTAAAGAAAGAAGTAATATTAATGTTTGAATATTTACAAAATATGCTAAAAAATATTATCCTATATTCTATAGATACTAAATAGTGTTCTGATAAAAACTTTGAAAGGATTTGAATTTCTAATAAGATTTGATTAAGCTATCGAGTTTTTAATATGTCTATTTTCTAGAAGTCCCTATAGAAATAACAAGTTTTCGAAATATTCGCATTTTGGGATTTCCATCTGGAACTTAACTCATATAGAGACTTCAACTAGATTAACTCATATAAAAAAATGACAAGTTTGAAACAGTCTCTTTGAGATATGGAACTGTCGAAATATACGATCTTTTTCATGGCTAATGAATTTTTTTATGGAAGTTAGTCTAGTTGAGATCTTTATGTATGCGAAATTTTAGATTAAAATTAAAAAATGCTAGTATACCGGAAACTTGGGATCCTAGAAGGACTTCTAAAAAATAGACGTCTAAATTCTTTTAGATTTTTTATTAGAACACTATGTAGTATCTATAGGCAAAGAATCATTTAAACTGGAATGGAACACCTAAGGAAGTTCTCTCATTAAGCTGATACTTGAGAAAATGAAAAGAAGTTCATAGAAATAAAACAAATATTTCATTATTATTAATCGAATAAATAACTAAATAAATACTCATTATTATTTTTTTGCGATAAGTGTGTGGATGTGCAGGAACAGAGAAAAAACACCGATGTCTATTCCCACACCTTTCTTTCTTAGTTCATCATGAATTCTCTTCAAGTATTGATGGTCAAACAAACAGAAGTTTATTATCTACTTGATAAGATTGACTCTGTTTTTCCGTATAAGAATTTATCTGTCTTACGAAAAATTTTAAAGAGACTATATTTTTTTCATTTTCATAAATTTTCAAATATCTGAAGTTTTTCATGATCAGCAACAATTCTTTAATGATTTCTCTGAAAAACATAATATCAGCTATCGGTGATTTGAATTTTGAAGTAAAAATATTTTTCGTTTATTTTAAACGCATGGTTTGATAGAAGGTGAGCTGTTGATCGTGAAAAAGTAATTCGTAGCATTACTGGACGCTCTGTTTAATTCGAAAAAAAAGAAAGATGTCGTTTTTCTTCAAAATGTACAAAATTTTCTGTTTTGCTCTTCTTGTCAGCTTGGTCTGATCTAACATTATAAACTGAGTGTAGAGACGATGACAAAATAATTTTTATCCAAAATCTATTAATGGTAGTGACTCCAAATAGTAAGAGATTAGAGTTATCAAATGACAAAGAAAAAAAGTAAGCATTTCTTTTTTTTGTGTTAGTTTGTTGCTGAGAAAAACTTTTTTTTCGAAACTCTGTCTGTAATTAATTACCAATTGTTTCCAAAAAAAGTCGAATTTTTATCCAACAAACGTATCAGTTTTGGAGTCACCATAACAAATTGAGTCGATTGATATATGTTTTAAAATTTTTCATGAAAACTTCAGTTCATTTTTTTTAAGGAAAAGCTCGATAAAAAGCCAAAAAAAAAGAAAGACATTGGTGAACTTCGTTTTTGATGCTGATTCTAAAAATGATAACTATCTTGCATCAAAGTTAACTCTTTATGGAGAAAATCTAGAATTATGAGCAATGTTTCGAGTATTTTATCCTGCATTTCGAAAAAATGTTTTCTTTTCTCAGCAACACAGTAACACGGAAAGGAACTCGATGCATATTTGTAAGCATTCAAATTTTACCATTTGGAACCGCTACCATTAATAGAATATTTGAACAAAAATCAATTTATCACTTGGTGTGGATCGTGATTTGAAAATCTCATTTGAGCTCATTTCATGTATAGAACACGCTTCTCTTCAAAACAGTTGAATTTATTTCTCTGAGAACAATCGAACTTTCTTTTTGGAGATATTTATCGATTGTTGTGTGCCTGTTTTCGTCAAGACCAATGCTGAAGTCTTAAGCATCAATCAGGATACGCTCAAAAAGTAGTGTAGATCTTGATAGTAACAGTTTATTACTAATGAAAATTTTTCATAAATGTAGATTTAATCAAATATTGATTTGCATTATTTCGATGATTCATCACTGAGATAGAATGTTTCGAAAACTTAGTGAAAATCTATTATATATTGTCAGATTTTCGTCTTTCAAGTCTGATTGCAATACGAAAGCAGAAGTATACCGCTGTATTATCGTGCCCTATTACGAGATGTTAACAGGTGGTAAACATTTTGCTTTGTAAATGTGTTTGTTTTTATAAACCTCCAGGCAAAAATAATTCCGAATTATGCAAACCTTATTTTTTTCAACCATTGCATATTTTGGTTAGAACTATTATAGATCAAAATAAGGATAGTATTTTCTACATATTTGTCATAATACACTGGTAATACTCGTAGTGTAGCATGTGTAGAATATATTTGGTTAGTGTATCTGACTGCTAGAACACTAAAGAATGTGTAATAAATTCTGCTGCCCTTTAAATAATATTCTTTTCTTATATGTTTTTTTTTCAGCAGAATAGACTGATAGTTTCAGTATATATACCAGACATCTAGGTCTATTCGTCACTACAATTTCAGCTTTCTACCTCTTATAGGCAGAAGTGATACTCATAACGTAAAATTAATAGGAAGTTTTTGATTTTTTTTTACAAACAGCACCTATGAGAATATTATAGCTATTCGATCAATCTCTTACAACGAGTGGCTTTTATTTTTTTTGCGTAATAGTGTCGAATGATATAAGACTGATCAAAACCTTCTTAATTGATCATTTAGAAGAAAGGTTAGAATAGGTCCCAGGGAAATTTTGATTGTTATGGGCGTTTTATGCATATTAATTGCTACATACAAATTAACTAAACGCACTGCAGATATGCAAAAACTTACTGACTCGTACCCTAAAGAGTCTTTAGTAATGATTCAAAAAGATGAATAAAATATTGAAATAAGTTAAAAGCATCAGAGTATTCGTGTTATTGAAGATTCAGTATAAGTAGCACAAATATAGGATACCCGGATTAGAGTTGATGAACTGAAACTAGTCCGACTACAAAAACATGGTAAGAAACCTAGGTGTTGCACTAAAACCATGGTTGATAAACGAGGATTTTCGAAAATTTCAAGTGAATCGACTGTCTAGACCTGTTTTGAAACGACACGTATTCGATAGTTTCTTTTCACTCTACTCAAATCGATTTTCAAACACGACTGCGAAAAATGAGATTGCTTTAAAGAAGAGCCTGCGTCTCGAGTCTTCACTTGAAAGACTTCATGATTTTCGTAGAACAAAAGATTTCACACAACCAATCATCTTCTTTGTTCTATAAGCCATTAGTTGATCGAGGATATCTATTCTAAATATGTTCTCACACTTCTCAGAATAAGGTGTTTCCTCACCTATCAGTATTTTTTTCTTTTTTCGATCTTGAATGTGTTCAAGACGTGTCTCTTCATCTTCACCTGTACTCTTAACGCTATCTGCTTGAAAGACATGTCTTGTGTTCCTGGAGGTCACTATCTTTCTTTGATTTTTGATAGCGTTTCGAATTCTTGATCTCATTTGAATCTTATCATATTTTGCACTTTTTGGATTCCTTCTAAGTCTTTGATTCCTCTCTTTCTTTCTGTTTTCTGTATTTCTTAGGAATTCTTGTGCTGTCTAGATTTCCACCAATTGTTAAATTCTCTGAATTCACACGATACCTTCAATTTTTTAATTCTTTCGATGCCGCCCTTTTTTTTAAGGAATCTTTCGAATTCATGGATTTCTTGCAGTTTTCAAACAAATTGAATCCCTTAGATTCCTGCGATAGTTTGAGTTCTTCAGATTTGTTCGAGTTCTCGGATTTTTTATGGATTACCGGGTTCTACCAATCATTTCTATAATATGAACACATCAGATATGAAAACTTATTTATTGATCACTTTGATTTCTTAGCAGAATGATAAGTCAATTTCTAAAAATAACAAAAAATACGATATTCATAAAGATGTGCGAGTATTTTCTTTTATGTATGTACGAGCTGTTGCCTGTTTCTATTAACTGTTTGCTTAACTCATTTATATATTATTTTTCTCAAAGTTTAAAGTTGATTCTGATCTACTTATGATGTAGCATAGTTATCATTATATATGTTCGTTCCATGTTTCTAATACTTGTCAGATCATAAAAGTTTTCAACATGTTTTTTTTTTCTTTTATTCTTATCGTATTAAGAATCTCTTGCTGATTTATTTCACAGGCGACTTCTCTTAGTGCTATTGAAATTCTATTGTATTTTATCTCGAAATGACATCGCCTCACGATTTACTAAATGGCTCTGTCTGAATAGGATCGATTGAATTATACAAGGATTTGTTTACTTTGTCCGTTAATGTTAAAATACGTTAATATTTATCATGATGGTGGGAAAAATCTATGTGTATCTCTCTGCATCCACTGATTTTGCTCATACTAGACAAATAAATACGCTATGGATCAAAGCTGATAATATATTCTTTCAATTGTGTGATTAATTTTACATATTGTGTATTAGTCGATATTTTTAATTTATGATGTGATTTGCTAATTTTTCGTTTTAATGAACGGTAAGACAGTTGTACAATATATTTACAATAACATTTTTCCATCAGAGAAGCAACTGCAAATACAAATTATGAGTTTTTTTTGTTTGATCTCAGGCAAAAACGGTATTCAATATGTCATGAGTCTTTATATCTTTTGAATAATTGAGTACATTGAGTTCTCTAGTTCAGAATAATTTTCGTATAGTAATTTCATCATTTTTAGAAAATATTTTGTGGTGTCTGTAAAAGTTTATGTTAATAACACAATTGTTTAGCTACAGTTTGATATGTAAATTTTTTTCGTTTTTTCTTCTGTTCAATTCGATTTTGTTCATCGCCGTATTATTTCTATTAATTTTCTGATTTGTTTCGATATTTCTGTCTTTCACTCACATTAGGTAATTAACAAGCGATTCTTTCCTTGTAGTCTTTCATTTCTATTGATGCATCGTTTGACATATTTGTTTACGACTTATTGAATCTTTTTCTCGGATGGCCAGTTAAGAATTAATATAGATGATAGATCTTTCACCATTCTATTCATTGTTTTGAGCAAAATAAAATTTTTAGTTATTTAGTTTTTCTATTCACGTCAGCAGAGCTAAGGAAGAAACAAATAGCTATAGTTAGATGTTAAAATAATTTTATCAAATTCGTTCCTCATTTTTTTTCATTATATTTTTATCTTAACCGTGTAGAAAAAGACAACGTCCAAGCTTCTTTTTAGCTTTGGGCTCCATGAACTTAGAACGATACAAATGAGTCACATTGTGTGTGTACAAACTAATATTTCTCTCGTCCTATCAAAAAACTTTGATAAATATATTTTAGCATATAAAATTCAAAATGGCTTGAAATCTATGACACAATCTTTATGTATACGAGCCAGTCCGTGTAAGCCACGACCGAATCACTGAGGAGCTGTTCAATCGAGGTCGTCAGATCTTGTTCATTTTCTGATATGTTGTAGAGGGAAGAGTTCTAAGAATATTGGTGAAAGAAT